>JACXGI010009529.1:0-30094 GCA_016801175.1 Esox masquinongy
TGCAGCGCACGCAAGGTCCCCCTGCTCAAGCCAGCGCATGTCCAGGCCCGTCTGAAGTTTGCCAATGACCATCTGGATGATCCAGAGGAGGAATGGGAGAAGGTCATGTGGTCTGATGAGACAAAATTAGAGCTTTTTGGTCTAAACTCCACTCGCCGTGTTTGGAGGAAGAAGAAGGATGAGTACAACCCCAAGAACAACATCCCAACCGTGAAGCATGGAGGTGGAAACATCATTCTTTGAGGATGCTTTTCTGCAAAGGGGACAGGATGACTGCACCGTATTGAGGGGAGGATGGATGGGGCCATGTATCGCGAGATCTTGGCCAACAACCTCCTTCCCTCAGTAAGAGCATTGAAGAAGGGTCGTGGCCATGGTCAGCATGACAACGACCCAAAACACACAGCCAGGGCAACTACGGAGTGGCTCCGTAAGAAGCATCTCAAGGTCCTGGAGTGGCCTAGCCAGTCTCCAGACCTGAACCCAATAGAAAATCTTTGGAGGGAGCTGAAAGTCTGTATTGCCCAGCGAAAGCCCCGAAACCTGAAGGATCTGGAGAAGGTCTGTATGGAGGAGTGGGCCAAAATCCCTGCTGCAGTGTGTGCAAACCTGGTCAAGAACTACAGGAAATATATGATGTCTGTAATTGCAAACAAAGGTTTCTGTACCAAATATTAAGTTCTGCTTTTCTGATGTATCAAATACTTATGCAATAAAATGCAAATTAATTATTTAAAAATCATACAATGTGATTTTCTGGATTTTTGTTTTAGATTCCGTCTCTCGCAATTGAAGTGTAACTATGATAAAAATTACAGACCTCTACATGCTTTGTAAGTAGGAAAACCTGCAAAATCAGCAGTGTATCAAATACTTGTTCTCCCCATTGTAACCTTGATTAGCTCACCCACAGTTCTGAGAAAGACTGATCTTCAGGTATCAGTGATTTTGTTTTATTAATAGGCTGTGGCTGAGACTTCATTATTCAGATTATGAAAATATTTTCCTGAATAGATGTGCCATGCCAGTAAAGTTGAACAAACCAGTTTTAAATGAGTCACATCTTGGATGGTCACATTCTGTTCATATTGAAGACCTTGGCACAGTTAATACATTTCTAAAATTTCTGTACATTGATGAGAATCTACAGTTTACAGGACAAATTGTGGCCAGTGGACCACAACCAAAAAGCTACAGTACCCATAACTCCATACCAATGATTGAGGTCCCCTTATTACCTGTGTTGGGTGTCGGCCATTGTTTCATGTAAGGTCAGTGTCTAGTGTATGGCTATGCCAAGTCTTTGTTCATTAAAGTTAAGGTTTAGTTTGTTCCATGACCTGTGTGCCTGTCTCCTGCAGCTTCACACAAGACGTTACAATACCATCATCGCAGTGGAAAAGTGTTGGGGGTTTGACCCAAACTCATTCAAATCCCTGGTAGCATGATCCTGGGTTATGATCCTGGTTTGTAATTCCTCCAAAGGATTGAGTGACAGTAACATGGGAATCACATGGCTTGAGCCGGAGGGAGGATATTTGTGGTGATTATGAGGGTGATGAGCAGTTATACTGGAGGAAAGCAGGCAGCACAGTTCACTCACTGGTGCCTTGCCTTGCCACTATACACTGACTTTTCAATAGCCATTGATGCTCTGGCTTGTAGAATGAGATGAATTTTGTTGTTTGAGCTTCCCATTCAGGAAGAATTGGCAGACCATCCACACATTTGGGGAAACCTCACAACCATCACTTCCATACAATGTAGTCCTACTTATTTGACCAGGAATTCATACAAACATAAAAAATAGGCTATTTTAATCAAATGAGGCTGTTATTGGCCAAATAGTTCATTTTCAGAGGGACAAGACAGGGTTGCACATTGTTCCCTTTACACTTCGCATTAGCCATAGAGCCTCTTTCCCAAACCATAATGTACTGACTTTAAACACCCCTCAATCCAGATCTCAAGCATTGTAAAATGTTGTATTAATGAATGTTTAATTCAAGATCACATGTATTTGCTATTTATAGTTAAGCCAACAAAATGTTAACATGATATTTTGTTATGATAACAAAAAGTTATCATGCGTGCCTGACTAATGTTAACAGGTTGGATCTACCAATGCTATAAATGTACATTTAGGTGGCACCTGCATTGACAATGTTATGTATTCATGTGCATAATTCCAATAGGCCTATTAAACATTTAAAATTGCTACTTGGTTTTATTAACACACGCATGAATAGGCATACACGTTGTAGACACGCTGTCCGTAAAGGGACTGCTTCCAAAACCAGCCAGTAAATAAAAGTGTTTCTCATGTTACTATAACTACATAATCACCTATACTACAACTACATAATCCCCTGTGCCCAGCAGCAGCTGACCAAGGAGGAGTCTGCAGGTGTCACGCCAGCTAGATTAATCCAATAATTGCACCAAACAGAACACTCTGCAACTGCCACTGCAATGCAATGCTGCTACTAAACATACGCAGTGTTACACTGGAAATGAATTAAATTCCAGTGTACCAAAGAACATTGACTCTGTAGGGATGATGGAAGCCTAAAAAACAGCAGTATTACAGTCTCTCAAAATTTACGGCTACTGCAATTTGAATATAAAATGTGCATGCCATAAAAATTGAGGCAAACATTTAAAAGTATAAAGGCTAACTATAAATTAACATCAGAAAAAATTCTGCAACTCTCCCATCATTCTTGTGTGAAAAGGACACAAGTTGGAGCCAGTACTTTATGGAAATGATCACATGTCCATCGCTGAAAAGAAAAGCTTCAGCCTGGTTGCCCTCATTCAATTATTCACTTTGTTACATTGAGTAAATACATCAGCACACAATGACTCTGAAGGATCCGGAAAGATTCTACATGGTTGTTTGGTTTTAAGCCCTTGTTATGTGTTCTCCCACCTGTTTATGAGTGGTCAGCACCCAGGCAGCAGACTGTAATGTAGACTTGGCAGCAGACTTTAATGTAGACTGGGCAGCAGACTGTAATGTAGACTGGGCTAATGAAGCTTAGTATTATTTGACTGACAGTTCTGGTTGACTATGTGTTTTCAACTATGTGTTCAGCTTTGTTACTGACTTTTTTTTAACTTCATTAGAGGTCTATGGGTCAACGTTCAACCAAGCGTCCTTGGCTTGATACTCATGACTAATCTCCATGCCCAACACTTGAACAGGCACTATTAATTGAGTCTGACTTAAGGGAGTGACCAGAGAGGCTAGTAGTTAATGATGTTCTGGAAGTTCCACTCCTCAACACACAGAGAGAAAATGTGAGGGCAACAAGAAACCCATCTAAGTATGGTATCCAGGGGACCTGGTCTCCATGATGTCAAGAGGTCTGGTGTCCATGGTGATTCCATGGTTGAGTTTCAGAGAGACAGATAGAGAAGGTGTGGGACATCAGCTATCACTGTCTGTCTGGTTTATCTCTAAAACTGCTAGAAACCTCTGTCCATGTGGATGAAGGATAAAGTAGGATAAAACATGGTGATCTGAAAAATTATAGTTAAAAAATATTTTTAATACCAACAAAACAATATACCTTTACATGTACAGAATAGCAAGGAACTGTTGTAATCTATGATTTATGATGTGATTTTATGTAGTTTAACTGCTGTGTGGTGTCATTTATGGCCAGGTTCCTTTTGGAAAAGAGATTTTTAAGCTCAATGTGGCCATCTGGTTAATAAATAGAGGTTAAATTAATGAAAAATAGGATATTTCTTTTTGTTGGTGACTAATTTGTCTTATCTTAGTGAGCATCTTACCCCACAGAGCAGGGAAAGCCAGGTATGAGTGATTTATTAAAATAAAACCATTTACAGAAAGACGAAAAATGAAAGGAAAACCCAACATAAATGGTTTCAGTAAGGTGTTGGGCCACCATGAGTCGCCTGAACAGCATGTGGATGGGGGCATTGTCATCCTGGAAGAGATCCAATAATGAACTGTCTTTCAAATTCACTTAAATCCTTTCCTATTGCCACCTTGGTCCAAAATCTAGGTTAACTGAACTTGCTTAGTCTTTTTGAGAATGCCTCTACAAGCTTTGCACACCTGGATTTGGTCAGTTTCTTCCATTCTTTCTTGTAAATCCCCTCATGCTCTGTTAGATTAAATGGTGAGTGCCATGTTCATGTCTCCCCACAATTGTTAAATGGTGTTCAAGTCCAGTCTTTAGCTATGCCACCCAATGACATTCACTGACACTCCAGCGTTGTCTTAGTTGTGTGCTTCATGTCATTGTTGTGTTGTAATATTAATCTTCGCCACCCCCCAGTCTGAAGGCCTGTGCGCTCAGAATGTCTTCAAGAACCTTTCTGTATTTTGGTCCATTTTTCCTTACCTCAGTCCTGACAAGTCTCCCAGTCCTTGCCGCTAAGAAGCATCACCAAAGCATGATTCTCACACTTCGGTGCTTCTCCCTAGGGATGGTTTTAGCCAGGTGATGAGTGGTAAGTTGTTTTCACAAGATGTTGCGCTTGGCATTCAGACCTACTAGTTTGATGTTTTGGTAAACAATGTATTCTTCAGTCTAATATTGGGGGTAACGTAGCTAATGACTAGGGATTTAAGCTGTCAGGTCTACAGCTAAAAAGCCCCTGCTGGTCAAACCCCTTAATAGACAACTCAGGCTCTCATTCTACTAATGTTCTAGTGGGGAAAGTGGGTGAAACTTTTGCAGGCAGGCCAACAGTTTTTTGAGAAAGTTGTCTGACTATATGGAGGAATTAATATTACTACCTCCATTACTATCAGGTGACACAGGCTCTGTTTCTTCACACTGTCATGTGTCGCCCCGCCCCGTCTGAACCAAGTAATGTAAAATACAATTTACTGTCAACCGGTGTGTTGAAATGCAATATGCAAAGCCTCTCGTGTGGACTTGAAAATTCAGGTGACCTTTGGATCAGTACAGAGGATCAGCTTCTCTGTGTGGAAGAAGTGAAACCAGGTGAGGAAGGGACCCAGCCTTTGAGCTGGGATGGATACCTGGTAGCGTTGCTCAGGACCTACATGAAGTGGTTAGTCATGGGGTGAGAGTCATTTTCCCGTGCCTCAGGTATCATTCTTAGATGATCATGTCTGGAGCGGTCTTCCGGACATGATCATCTAAGAAAGGCTTAAGCTGTTAACATCTTGTTGTTTTTCTCTAGCTCAGCACGCTTGTTCTCTAAACAATGCCTGTGTGTGTTCCTGTGTGTGACCTCCAAGTAACCTATGTTTGTTTGTTTATGTTTACAGACCTCCAAGTAACCTCTGTGTGTTTGTTTCTATTCACAGACCTCCAAGTATCCTGTGGGTTCTCAGAGGAATGTGTCCTACCTTGTAGCTTCCAGCCTGGCAGTGAGGAAGTCATCCAGTGGGTTAAACTAGAAGACATCACTGTCCACTCCTACTACTACAGTACAGATCAACTACAACAGCAGAACCAGCAGTACAAACAGAGAACAGCTCTGTACAATGACCAGATCCCCAAAGGAAACGCATCACTACTGTTGAAAAATGTCAGAGTCCAGGACCAGGGCAGATACCAGTGTTACACCAGCACAGATAAAGGCAACCAGGAGTCCTTCATTAAAGTAACAGTGAAGGGTACACAATGTCTGTCTGTTTTTGTCTGTCTGTAGTGTAGTCGAAAACCTTAAATATGAAGCCTCAATGTAATAAGAGCCAGAACGGCGTGTTCATTCCATCTCGATATTTGCCTCTCTTGTACCTGTTGACTTGTAACACTGCTCGCTCAAACAGAATTTTTGCAATCAGAAAACATGTTGGAGTTTAAGGGTGTGGAATGTCTGTCTGTCAGTCAGTGGTGATCACTTTATCTTCAAGTGTGTACAATGCTCTGTTTTTTTGGTTGCAGCTCCAGTTCGATTGGTGGCCATACATTTATCTGACGACATCATCACCTGTAGTTCCACAGGTATCTACCCTGAACCTAAACTCACCTGGTCCACTGCCCCCCCCTCTGACCTTTCACCTGACACTGGAACCTCTCAGAACTCTACCAGCACCAAGGTGAATGACCAGGGCCTCTATGACATCACCAGTACAAAACCCTTTATCAGAAACCGAACCAACATCTGCACCGTGACTTCTGGAACAACAGAGAAGACAGCAACCCTGAGACAGCAAGGTAATCAATCAAACAGCTGTGGGATCAACTGATAAATGTATCAATCCGCCTGCCTTCTTTAAGGATCATTGTGAGAAATGCAATGATTATGCTACAAATCGTAAAACCTTTTTTTTCAATATTTTAGCTTCAGTCAAAGGTTTAACAAGCAGTGAAGTGTCCATACGGTGCAGTGTCCCTCCATCTGACCCCATGACCTTTAACCTCACTTGGAGGTTCAATCAGAAAGTCACCATCCTCACCTCTACCTACACTAATGACACACATCAGGTGCATGTTGAAGACCATTGGAAGGAGCAGGTACAGAGTGCGTCAGACCCCCTCAGCCTTCACCTCCACAGGTTAACTAAGAACCATCAGGGGAACTACACCTGTGAACTCTCAACTGACAGAGATAAACACCTGGTCCTCACCTACCTGGAGATCACACCTGATGAAATAATTACGGGTAATATAAATAGTTAGACTAGCCCGATATTTACACACTTGCAATATAGTCAACTTGATTGTAACTTGCTGTCTGTTGTATTCAGTACATTGCCAGTACTATTAATAATTAAGTAAAATGCATTCTCTTTCCTGTCACTATAACACGCAGGCATCAGTTCAGGCATCAGTGCTGCTGTACTGACTGGAGTCCTATTAGCGGTAGCAGTAGGCGTGTACATTTACATAAGTGAGAAAAACATCATTATCAGTCTTATACCGCTCAGTCTTCTTGAGTTTTGTAAAAGTCTCTGAATCCAGTAGCATTACATTTACATGTTATTCATTTATCTGCCACTCATATCCATGGCAACTTATATTATTGATTGTATATATGTATTAATAATGATAAAAAGCAGTAACATATTTATGTTATGATTAGTATGATAATAATATATTTTTTTACCATCATCGTCAGTTTCAATTAAACATCCAACACCACAATATTCTGGATGTGATAGTCAATAGTATGAGAATGACTGTGGAATTTGAATGTATTCTACAGGAAGACGAAAAAGGATTCAGCAGCCTGTAGTAAGTATGACTATAATGTGTATAAAGTATTTCCCTCATCATTGTTTTTTTATTTTTACATATTTCTGGCACTGTTACCAGATCTTCTACCAAAACCGAATATTAGATAAAGGGAAGCTGAGTGAACAAACAACACACAGTTGATTTAAATAGAAATTGCTCCCATGTGAAAAAGTAGCTTTAAAAAGTTTTTTGCCACCAGTTAACAGCAATTACTGCAGGCAAACTCTTCTCCAGTTGTTCATCAGTCTCTTACAGACATTTCTTTTTCTTTAACCATTCTGATGTAGACCCGCTTGTGTGTTACCGACAATTGTCTTGCTTCCCTCCAATATTGGTTCCCTCCAATATTGATAAGTTTTCCAGGCTTTGATTTAACAATGTATACCTAAACCATGACACCACCATGTTTGACCATTGGTATAAGGTTCTTAATGTGGAAAGCAGTATTTGGTTTTCACCAGACATAACAAACCCCATGGTTTTCCCAACATATTAACTTTTGACTCATCTGTCCATATAACACTGGTACAGAACTCTTGAGGATCATCCAGGTGCTTTTTGGCAAATCAGAGACGAGTATTTACGTTCTTTGTGAGCCGTGGTTACTGCTCTGCTACTCTGTCATGAATCCCAGTGTGCTTAGTCTTTCTGATGTTGAAGTCCTGAACACTGACCATAGGCAGCAGAGGCATTTTCTGGAGATCTTTATGACTCCCTGGATGATTTTACACCTTGCTCTTGGGGTGATATTGGCAGGACAGTCACTCCTGGGAAGATTCACTACTGTCCCAAACTTCCTTCATTTAGACAGGTTGCCTCTGTTTGTCTGTGGTTGAGTGGAGCCCCAGAGCCAGAGAAATGGAACTGTAACACTTTCTAGACTGATTTGCATCCACAACTTTTGATTGTGGCACAATGTGGCTTTGAAACCTGTGTGCCGACAACTTTTATCTGATGGTGAAGGGCCAATGTTGGTGAGATTTAAATTTGGTAGGGCCAAATATAATATTTAATAAATATATGATTATTTAGGTTCTGAAACTCCTGACCCTCTTAATCCATTGTTATCTACGGGGCAATCACGTTTTTACACTTATAGATTGCATTTTTGATTACCACGTAGACCAAACTTTAGTATAATGTATTCCCTCAGATTCCCTCTATATATTACTACAACCCACAGACCAAATTCAATATTAAAAATGTACACAATGCAACTATTTCATGGCACTGTATTAGACCATGTTCAAATGACTAACAATGCCTCTTTCTGTAGACTATCAAGAAAAGTGAAATTGAGTCCATGATGGAGAAGAACAACGACGACACAAATGGTAATGTAGATTTTGTAGTAGAGTGTGATACAGAGGGTAGTGTAGGGGATAATGTAGAAGGTGATGTAAGGGATCATGTAGAGACTGATGCAGGGGATATAGTAGAAGGTGATGTAGGGGATGATGTAGAGACTGATGCAGGGGATATAGCAGAAAGTGATGTAGGGGATGATGTAGAGACTGATGCAGGGGATATAGCAGAAAGTGATGTAGGGGATGATGTAGAGACTGATGCAGGGGATATAGTAGAAGGTGATGTAGGGGATAATGTAGAAGGGGATGTAAGGGATGATGTAGAGGCTGATTCAGCAACAAAATGCCCATGATGTATTATTTATTTTACAGGGGAAATGCCAGCTGAAGGAGAGGGCAAGTCAGAAACGGTAATGTTCAATTGACTATAATGCATATGAACTTTTATGCAAATTAAGGCCCATGGAGAAAATCCAAAGTATGAAGAAATTATTAAGGATTTCTTCTGGCCCACAAAATGATTTTGCAAAATAAAAAATTCTGTGGCCCTTGTTAAATTAAAAAATATGAATGTGGGCCTTGAGATAAAATGTTTGCCCACCCCGATCTACATCAAGTTATATCTAATATCAGTTTGACTAACATATTAAAATATTTCACTGACTAACAATCCCCATTCTGTGTAGGAAATCAATCGTAATGAAACACAGACACATTTGAATGAAGTGGACAGCAAGAATGATGAACCAAATCAAATTGGTGATGCAGAGTAATCCAGAGGGTTTGGCAAAGGATAATTATTTCAGCTGAAAGGAGAAAGATGGTTGTTGACCTACACAGATCGGAAAAAGGATGTAAATGTATGTGTAAATTGCCTAGGGAGGAAGATGGGGGCAAAGAAGAATCCAAGGATCTCAGTTTCAGAACTGCACAGTCAAGTGGAATCATGGGGTCATCAAGTGTCAAAATCCACTGTTAGACATCTGGAATCATGTGTTGTAACATCTTGGCCACATACTGTACACAATTAATATATCTGGCAACAAAAGATGACTGCATACAAGGAAAAGAACCTGATACCCATAAAATGATGATGGAACTTTTCTCAGGGCTGTTTTGCTAATAGTGATCAATGGGCTCTTGTGACGATGGCATAATGAAGTCCACTAAGTATCAGGTCATTTTGAGCCCAAAACCTGGTTGAGAAATGGCCATGGATAAACCTTTCAACAAGACCCAGGGACTCTGTCAGTGACCATGCTCTTGGACATTCTCCACCAATTCCTCAAGTTGTTCCAAACTTTTTCAGTGCTGGAGCCCTCTGTGTTCTTGGGGAGCCTTCAATGTTACAGAAATGTTTTGGTACCTTTCCCCAGATCTGAGCCTCAACACAGTCTTGTCTCCACGGACAATTTCTTCAACCTCATGGCTTGGTTTTTTCTCTGACACGCAGTGTAAACTGTGGGACCTGATATACACATGTGCTTTTCAAAATCATTTCCAATTTACTGAAGTTCCCAAAGACAGACTTCAATGAATATGTAGAAACATCAACGATGATCAATGGTAAAAGGATGCACCTGAGCTCAATTTAAAGTGGCATAGCAAAATGTCTAAATACTTATGCAAATGTACTCTACGTGTAATTTTATGTTGTCCTGCACATCTGCGCTTTGTCTTGGCCAGGTCACCATTGCAAATGAGAATCTGTTCTCAATCGGCCCACCTGATTAAATAAAGGTTAAATAAAACATTTTTAAAAATGTTTTAGCTAATAAGCTATGTTAGCTTGATCATTGTGTGGTTTTATGTGTAGATTTGTGTTCTGTTCAATTGTTTAATAATAATGTAATGTAACAAAGTGGAAAAAGTGAAGGAGTCTGAATACTTTCCAAATTAACTGTAACTGACCATTTCACTGTTAATTCACAGTGTTTTTTCTTAAATTGTGTGTCCGCAGGTGCTTCATATTTCTGTAATACAGGACTGACCTGTAAAAAAGACCCAAGTCACAGCTTGACTATATAAATAAACTTGTGTTAAGAACTAACTTCAGAACTTGATTTCTATTTATCTTTCTCAATGAACCAATGAAACGGCATCATCAAAACCAATTGTAAATCATTGACCAGTGCATGTTGTGTTATAATCAATGCAGAGAGGACAACAGGGATGGTAATGACGTCTTTGAACGTCACATACTTTTCACAACTTTGTTTTAATGGCAGTAAGTGTCTGCTAAATTACTTGAATGTGAATGTTAATGAATGGACATTTGAAAACCAGGAAAACAGCAGCATTGGCGAATCACTGTGGCCTCAGTTAAAGGCCTATTGACAATCTGGGGTCCATGACACAGACTAGGTCAGCTGTAAAGAAGAGGTTATACTAGAGAGATACTGAATGAACAGTCTATAATAGCCTAAAAACCCCAAACAATTAATTTACAAACTGGATTTTTTTCTCTTAAGGAGAGCTCCTAAAATGCTACTACAGGGAAAGTAATTACAAATAATATTGTGTACATATCAGACTGTTACTATGCTTACTACTTCTTATATTTCCTGTATTATTTCATGAAACCCATTATAATTTATACTGTTTATTGCACTGCAATGGGAGGGAGGTAAAACACAAAACAGAAGACTGGACCAATAGTCTACCACAGCACACAGGCAGCTCTCTGGCCCCACCTGCTGTACAGAGAACAAGCATGAGGAATAACTGTATTTGACCAGTCCCAGACCTGTGAGAGACTGGAGGACTGCATTGAGATGAAGCTAGTGGAAGATAAGTTACAGTTTATCCTCACTGTGGTGATTAGTACCCTTCTGCCTCCTACCAGGGTCTGCTTATGTAGTCTGTGATTTCACATTGTCTAGGGGCTGATTTGCACCAGGCTATAGAGAGACTGGTTGTGTGCATTGAACTATAGTGTGGATCTATGAATGAAGGGAAATATTGGTATGTTTTTTGTTGGTCAACCTCTAGATTCTACACACTTGTGAAGATCTGAAAGGATTCGACATTGAAGAAAACGCTTGTCAACTCTCCACAGAAGGTCTGTATCATAGGGGTCATTAATTCTTCTTTGCAGTTTACTGCGTTTGGCTACATGTAAATTTTTTAGTCACATAAATTAGGTTAAGAAATTTATTAGGATACATTTTACTATGAACAAATAGGAATCACATGCTTTAATGAGCTGCATTACTTGTAGACACACACTCACAGGGAAGAAACATCACTGTAGGTACCAGTCACTTCCATTCCATGAATATTGGTGCTGCTCCTTCATTACCACTACAGTCCTGTGATGAAGCGAGACTTAAGTTCTGGTCAATAACTTCACCTTGACCTGTAGGTATGATCTGAACAGGAGATCTGACCTGTAGGTATGATCTGAACAGGAGATCTGGTGTTGACCTGTAGGTGTGATCTGAACAGGAGATCTGGTGTTGACCTTACCATCAGTAACCTTATGCAGTTGTGTGCAAAAGTTTGGGCATCCCTGGAAAAGTCTGACGTTACAGTGACACTTTACACCATGTTCATCTAACTGACTAACAATCCCTCTGTAGACAAATTTGTCCAGGCAGAATCCCAGCCACATAAGACCATGCAGAACCTAAAATAAGGAGAGAAGACCAAGACTGATGATACAGAGACACCAATGATTGCGGTTGTGACAACCCCTCTGGGAAGCAATGAAGTCAGATTGTGATAAACATAAACAGAACTGCTCATGGAAGCAAGAAAAACACGGACACCTCCGTCAGACCTACAGCGTCAATCCATAAACTTTTCTGCATGCAACATCTGGGTATGTTTGCGACAGAGGATCAAATTTCATCCATTGCTACCAGTTAGGCCAAGTGGATTTGGAAAAGAGAAACTTTGAATACGGCTGGTTGGCCCTGGATCATCTTACGGCAGCTACACTGTCAGATGAAAGCTACATCAGCTAGGTTACTAGCAGCCAGCTGTGTCAGCTGGCTTGATCATTCAGCAGCTGAGTACAGGTAGCTGACATTACAATTTTTTCTTGGTAGCAAAAATCTAAGAATGAGATATTTTGCCAACTCTTACGTTGGAAAGTAGGTAATGCGAACAATTATAATGATAATGCAATTGTGATCATAGCCGGTAAAGCAATGCATGCCATACACACCAGCCGGCCGTACCATACATTGTGATGTATCTGACGAAGGAACTAACTCATCTGATGAAGGAGATGACGTATCTGATGAAGGAGATGACGTATCTGATGGAGATGACGTATCTGATGAAGGAGATGACTTATCTGATGAAGGAGTTGATGGAGATTACATATCTTTTTATATTAATGATATCTATGAGGAAAATGTATTTTTCTAATGAACATTTATTTCAGTACTTTGATTAGTCCTTCATCAGTCCTTCAGAGTTCCTGTTATTTTGTTTACCCAATGTACTACGAATGTCAATAGCTATGTCTTCCATGGTCAATGTCTTTCCCTTCTCTGTATCTAGGCACATTGTAAAGAATGGAATGTTGGTTGAGCAAGGCTCCTAGTCTCCATCTATGTGTGGAAGGCTAGGCCTTGGGACTAGCAGAAACCACTAGAAGAAGTCTCCCTTTTGGGGGAACGCCTTAATAGCAGAGGAGGGCTCCTGTTCCTTGTATTATACAGATGAACAGAACTCCATTCCTTATTGAGAGAGCTAAATTAGCATTACCACCAACATTAACATCCCCCAGCTGTTGTGTGTGAGCTTCCACCAAGTTGTCTGGGCAACTGACAGTCTATGTCTCCTGTCACTTATATCATGCTCATCTGCCAATCATATCATGCACACCTGTCACTTTTACATTGCACTACAGTTTTACAGTTGTATAGTTATTATTACTGATGTGTGTTTTTGTACAGTGTTATTATTATTATTGATAGTGCGTGTTATCTTCTTATTTTTATATTATAATTACTGTTACTTTTTTAACTTTTAACTGCACTGTCGGGAGTAGGAAAACCAAGCATTTCATTGCCATTACTTGTTATTGCAAATGACAAATAAACCTTTTGAACTTTTGAACTTGAACTTGAACTTGGATCTGTGTCTGTGTGCAACCTCACATTCCCTAGGTTACATCATGGCCACTAGTTCGTCTTCAACAAGAACTAGTGGCATCTTCTCTACAGTTGGGAAGGAATATACGTTTGAACCTTGGCAATGTAAAATCAGAACAACTGTCATGACACTACTCTGTGTTGGTCCCTGTACTGGTACTCTGTGTTGGTCCCTGTATTGGTACTCTGTGTTGGTCTCTGTACTGGTACTCCGTGTTGGTCTCTGTACTGGTACTCCGTGTTGGTCTTTGTACTGGAACTCTGTGTTTGTCATGATATTTGTTCATATGCTTGTTTATATACAATTAAACCTGAAATAATTAACCGCTATGCTAACGACTGAAAAGTTTGATAAATTGCAAACACTTTTCCATCTTCCACATATGTAACTGTTAAAAATTGTAATCTCCATTTTTATTGTGATGACAGGACTTCCAACATTCTTTAAAAAATTTGCATGTAGATCTTTGGTTGTTGCTGATTGCAAATTAAACAGTGTGTTATTCCTTAACTCACAAAATCTAGATGTGAATGAGTTTAAAATTAATACCCTGGATGGTTTTGTTTTAGAACGTGTTGCTTCTTACAATAAGCTTGGAATGTTGTTACATGAAAAGTTGTCTTTTAAAATGCACATTGCTGAACTGGTTTAGAAGGAAAAAGCTTTTAATGCCTTGCAGAGTAGAGAAGTCTTGGTGCCTATATGGTAGTTAAAATGTTTGATTCATTAACTGTGATTGCTTTACTTAATGCTGGTGTGTGCGCTTCATATGTTTATGTAAAACAGGACTCAACTGTCAAAGAGAGCTAAGTATCAGCTTGACATCCCTCAATAAATAAAGGTAAAATGTGTCTCTAAAACAGAACCGAAACTTGTCCGCTAGTTGGGACTTTTTGTTTCTGTACCAACCACTGAAAAGTCAACATCAAAACCAAGTAAAAATCACAAAAGTGTTGTGTAACAAAAAATTCTGAGAAGACAGCAGTGATGGATTTTGCTGGTTTGAACATGTCACATACTTTTTACAACTTTATTGTACTGTGAATAAAAGTGTCTCATAAATTAATTATACATAAAATTCCAGCATTGGTGAGAACAGCAATGTGGCCTCACTGGTTGGCCTCTTGACAAAGTGGGGTCCGCGACACAGGCCAGAACAGCTGTCCAGGACTGGTTATACCAGAGAGATACTAAATGAACAGTCTATAATACCCTACAAACCCCCAAAAAAGATTTTACCAGCTGGACTGTTTCTGGCAGGGGACTGATGAAGTTAGTTTCTAGCCAACTTTGTATCCTAGGGTGTAACGATCGAGTCAGAACACAGAGCCATGTTTTAGTCTTTCTCCTGTATCTCCGAAGTTTTATTTTATTACAAACTTGCAGGAAGTTCACACTAACATACAGAATGTATGCGAATAGAGAACGATTGTAAAGGACAAATAAAACACATCAGCGCCTCCTACCGTTCCTGCCCTCCATTCATCCAACTTATTCTGTGCGTTTCTACTCGGCAATGACGTGGCACCGGGTCCTTGGATGCGTCATAAATCCTAGGCATCTGCGCCTCTTCTTCTGAGAGACTGGCAATAGTGAAACTTATCTGACAACAATCCTCCGTGCTCACAGTCCTGTTCAGGTGCTCATGTGCAGACCCAGCCTGCGACTCCTCCTTCTGCTCTAGTAATTTTCAATTTATGCACAAAGTTGGTTACTTCGCGTGTTTCCCACTCATGAGTGTAGAGTGTTTGCCCGGTCTGTCCTTGGACATCGCACCTATCTTATCTTGTATCCAAAACATTCACAGAATAGACATTGTTTTTCCCACAATCATTATAAAACAAAAGACAAACATTCACACCACGTCCAAGGACCCAGTATGATTGCTGGCAGTTCACCCAAAACAGCAGGGAAAGACACACAGGCTTTAGTTATGAATTCATTATTGTGATTATTGTGAATATATTTGCCTAGATGTGTTAAATGTCCATACTAGTGAAGCTAATGGAACATGTTTTACTTCATGAGTTACAGCCTGTAGGCCTATGGTCCCAAACTCTTCATACCGGAAAATCAAAACAGGAAATACTTGAAAACATTTAGGTTTCAATCAAATCAGTATAGGACCTCATCTCACCTCATTTTATCACTATTACTGTGTCTTAGCAGAGTTCAAGTATAGAAACTCACCCACAGCTCAGAGGAAGACTGATCTTCAGGTATACATTATTTGGTCATTCACAGGCTCTGGTTGAAACTTCCTTATTCTGGTAATACTAAAAATATTTCCATGAATAGATGTGTCATGCAGGTAGTGTCATTAAGTGAGTCACATCCTGTATGGTCACATTACAGGATGTAATGTGACCATATTTCTAACATTCCTGGACGTTGTTAAAGATTGTGACAATTTCAAGTTTATGGCCAATGGAAAACCAACCAATAAGCTACACATAACAGCCAACCAAGGACTGATTTTGAGTACAAGATCATGGTAATGATCATAATGTAGGATAAAAGTAACTTAAAACATTGATTATTTTGGTTGTATTTATGCTAGTAGTACAATTAAAATTGTACATATTTCCCCATTAACCATTAAAAAACAGACTGTTGAAAACATAAATGTTTTGTCTAATTTAATGATGCATAAGTTTGTTTAGCCTGGCCAAAATCTGCCAATAGAAATGTGCTAAATGTTTTATTTTACACTTCGTCTTACACTTCGTGTAATGAATATGAGGATACCCAGTGCTGGTTTCAAGCACAGAGTGCAACAGATAAATATTATTAATACAATCCAGAGGAGTCTGGAAGCTCGGCTGAGAAACAGGGAGAAGGTCACTGAGAATAAAATGGGCAGGCAAAAGTACAGACTGGGACAAGACAAGGAATCAAAGTGTAACAGGCAGTAACAGGTCAGAACATTAATACTCCAATATCAATAGTAATTCAAAAAGGCTCAGAAGAGCCACAGTGAAACAAACAATCAGGCCAGCTGACAGTCTTGCCTGGGCCCGGGACGAGATAATCTTAGATGGGCCCTTTAATGTCAACCCAATGTCAGTTCTGGGCCCCCCCCCTACCCTGGGCCCGGGACAACA
Organism: Esox masquinongy; assembly: GCA_016801175.1. NCBI lineage: Eukaryota > Metazoa > Chordata > Actinopteri > Esociformes > Esocidae > Esox > Esox masquinongy. Next base: position 16,717 of record JACXGI010009529.1, read on the forward strand.
GACCCGTTTGTCCCCCCTTATCGGCAGGCCTGCAAACAATACCTCACAAAGGAAAAGGTGTACTGAACAGAAGTAAATTTTGGGGCTGATGGGAGACAGGTGAGTGAACAGGTGACTAGAATTCAGGTGATTGTGATCTGAAGGGTGAGTTTGCGTTCAAGGGATTGGTGTCTTGTTTGAGGGAGTGAATTACGTTCACGGTATACGAGATGTGATTGAGGGTGTGAGCTGGACGTAGACCTTACGATTAGTAGTGTTTCACACCAGAAGCAATTTAGAATATTTGAGCTTAGCATACTGTCGTGTGTTCAGAGCTGTGCTTGTGATAATTAAGAAATTATCCCTGATCATCATTTTATGCTAAATAAAAAGAATAAATCATATGGTAAGATCTATAAAATATATTAAATGGTCTCCTGTGTCCATAAAAAATGCCAAAACAAGTAGACAGTCTTCACTAATGTTTAACCTGCACTTCCCCCAGAACATTTCCAAAGGAACACATTTCTACTTGTGACAACTGAACCTTTATGTTCACATTCTGAAGGCCACAGCAGATTCCTGGACATGACGCTCATATCTCTCTGTCACACAAATGTTTGATTTATTATCTTTGTGAGGACGTTTGGTACCAATATGTATAGTAGAATCAGGATTACACACACGCACACACACACACACACACACATACTATGGCAAGTGAAAAGCGACTTTAATAAGCTATTGAAACGACCTAATGTGCATACCACCGTATGCGACCGTGTATGCGTGCATACGTGTATGCACTCATGTATACGCGTTCCTATACCCGTATACACGACGCATCAGTATACACGTTCAGTCGATTGCCATACATACACACACACACACACACACACACACACACACACAGAGACACACACACACACACAACATCTGCCCACTCATTCACACTAATACGCCACACACTTAACCATGTTCAGCCCTTCCTCTCTTTGTTTCATGTTTGTTTGAGCTGACTTTGGGTTATAATAGTGTCCATTAATATTAATAAGGTGTAGCTCTGTGTAGGAAGGAGTGCTTCAGTCTTTCAGTGAGAGGCTGGGTCACAGAGGGATCAATGTTAAATCCAAGTGTTGATCTGACTTTTTGTTTGTAGTAAATTCACTGTGGTTGTTCCACTTTGCTAACGACACCCACTTAAACCTGTGTGTGTTTATTTCTGTTTTCTGTTGTATTCAGTACATTGGCAATGTCAGTATTATTAATATTTAACTAATATACATTCTCTTTCCTGTCACTGTAAGACACGGGCATCAGTTCAGTCTCCTTTGTTGCTGTGGTGATTGTAGTCCTAATACTAGCAGCAGCAGTAGGGGGAGCCTTTGCTTTATATACAGAGGAACCGTGAACACCATTTTTCGTACCCATAATTGTCCAGGTAAGTAGAACAGTGAAAATATTGTCATTGTCAGCCCCGACCTGGGAGCAGTTAGGAGTTACTGTTCCCTTGCTGTGGAATAGAACTGATCTTGCACCTTGCCAGCTTGGGGATTTGATCTAGCAACCTTTCAGTGCTGTTCCCACTGCCATCTCAAAATCACCATGATCAGTTTCTTGCGATACAGTGTCCATGGATTTTTTAAAAGGCATTTCAATAAACCATCTTGTTACATTAACAGTTTTTACATTGCATACAGTTTGTATCTACAAATAGTATATTTGTAATTATTATTATTATAATCAGCCTTAATGAAACGTTAAACACCATTATGTCCTGCATGTTTTAGTTAAGGAATTAGAGTGACTGTTAAATTTGTATTCCACAGGGAGAAACTTGATAACATTAGTGATTTCTAATGTTAATCTGTTTAAGTGACACATTAGACCATATTCATCTGATTGACTAACATTTCCTCTTTCTGTAGACAATGACGTTTTATAAATTGAGCTCCAGGACAGAAGAAGAGCAAGACTGAAGGACAAAAAGAGGAAGAGGATGCACAAGATGTAGCGACAGAAAAAGGAACAGTCGTGGGCCCTCCACACACACACACACACACACACACACACACACACACACACACCACGCCTTCCCAAACAAAGTTCTCCTACAAAAAAAAACATAAATTTATGCCCACTGAGGGGCGCATTGGTCTACACATTTGTCTCGCAAGTGCAACTGTGTCGCCATGGCTTCGAGCCCCGGTCATGCCAGTGCCGATTGTAGCTGGGGGGTCCAGTAGGGCAGCGCATATTGGGCTGGTGTCACCTGGTAGGATGGGGGAGGAAATTGGCATGGGGGATGTCCTTATGCCGCTGTGTTCCAGCAATGTGTCTGGCAGGGTGGGCAACTCTGACCTGGCCATGCATAAGGCAATGTGAGTTTCTCCTCTGATGTGTTAGCTCACATTGACCTCCTGGTTAAGGGAGGGGGGTGTAAATAAGCAGACTGGTTTCGGAGGAGGCCTGTGGCGATTTTTACGTGAAGCAGAGCAGAGGAGAGGGAGGCGAGTGCTGCGTTCAACGTTGAATCAGATCAAGACCTTTGGAGAAGTGAAATCTTCTTTGATCCAACGATTATTGAAATCCACCTGGAAGGACTTGGACAAAAGAAACTTCCTTCAAGCTAGTGATGTCATGGTGAGGCTTCGTGAAGCGCTGGGGCTTTCCAGCTTTGTGTATTGCACATTACTCAAGGCCTCATGCAACGCAGTGCACACTAGTGACACCTGCTGGTAAAAATAATTCAGCTCATCCAAGACATTATAGTTCACAGTTCACATGCAACCTGATGTGGTGCAGAAACATCGCTGTTTTAACAAATACGTTTTCTCATTTCATCACACAATAACATAATCAAAATCTAAAGTTATAGTTACCCCTGGGCTTGGTGTGTTGCAAATTATTTCCTAAGAAAATAAATTGTACTGTGTTTCGCTGAAAATATAATAAACCTATTCATTTTTGAGTAACAATGGTGTCTAAAAATTTGGAAAAACAGGAAGATTGAATTATAGGGTAGAGCATTTGTGTGGGGTTCAAATGAGGAATTAAAGTGCACCTTTAACTGGGGACTGTGAATGCTCCCATACAAGGACGGATCTACATTCTTTGAGGCCCCCCGACCCCAGAACTCACGCAATGTTCACACAGACTGTCCCCTATATGTAACACCGCTCCTTTTCCTCTTACATTTTCTTGTTGACTTTTTCCCGTAATATAGCCTCTCTTGCTTCTTTTCGAATCACTGCTGCTCCAGCATTTTTTATTCAAAATCCAGAAAAGAAAAAACTACAACACAATAAATCACATTATTTGATTGATGCCAAGCTAGGTTATTGATTATTATTATTGGGTCACAATTTATGGATATATCTAACATAAATATACGGTATATAATGCATAATATGAAATACATGGTATTAAATAGATGTAATCTCTAACACAGGTAGAGGCTATATAGAGGTATAGCTTGTGGAGTGACCCTGATATGGTTGTGGAGGAGGGGCAATAGTATGGTTTGTGGAGCAGTCCTGGTAAGAGTTGAGGTGGAGCTGGGTGGCTCTGGTTTGGTGTGAGTTGAGGTGGAGCAGAGCGGTCCTGGCGTGGGTTGAGGTGGAGTTCGAGGGGCCCTGGTATGGGTTGTGGTGGAGCCCTGGTAGTCAGGGGGCACTTGATGGACTGAAGGGTCCACATATTCAAGCAGACTGTAATGTTGACTGGGCTAATGCAGCTCAATATTATTTGACTGACAGTTCTGGTTGACTACGTGTGTTCAACTATGTGTTCAGCCTTGTTTTGACTTTGTACTCACTGCAACAGTCTGTAAATACAGTCATTTATTTACTCCCTTAGTGGTCTATGGGTCAATGATCTACCAGGCATCCTTGGCTTAGTACATGTGACTAATCTCCATGCACAACACTTGAACAGGCACAATTGATTGAGTCAGACTTAAGGGAGTGACCAGTGAGGCTAGCAGTTAATGGTGTTCAAGATTTTCCACTACTAAACACACAGAGAGAAAATGTGACAAGAAACTCATCCAAGTGTGGTATCACTGGGGACCTTGGGTCAGGTATCCATGATGTCAAGAAGTCTGGTGTCCATGGTGATTCTACTGCTGAGTGTCAGAGTGACAGACGGAGGAGGTGAGTGACAACAACCATCACTGTCTGTCTGGTATTTCTCTTAAACTTCTAGAAACATCTGTCCATCTGGATGAAGGTGGACGTTTAGGTTAAAACATGGTGATCTGAAAAATTATAGTTAACAAATATTTTAATTACCAACAATTCAATATACAGTTGTGCTCATAAGTTTGCATACCCTGGCAGAAATTGTAACATTTTGGCATTGATTTTGAAAATATGTCTTTTATTTAAGGATAGTGATTATATGAAGCCATTTATTATCACATTGTTGGCTCCTTTTTAAATCATAATGATAACAGAAATCACCCAAATGACCCTGATCAAAATTTTACATACCCTTGAATGTTTGGCCTTGTTACAGACACACAAGGTGACACACAGGTGAAAATGGCACTTACTGGTTCTTTTCCCACACCTGTGGCTTTTTAAATTGCAATAAGTGTCTGTGTATGAATAGTGAATGAGTTTGTTGGCTCTCATGTGGATGCACTGAGCAGGCTAGATACTAAGCCATGGGGAGCAGAAAAGAATTGTCAAAAAACCAGCATAACAAGGTAATGGAACTTTATAAAAATGGAAAAGGATATAAAAAGATATCTAAAGCCTTGCAAATGTCAGTCAGTTCTGTTCAATCACTTTTTAAGAAGTGAAAAATTTGGGGATCTCTTGATACCAAGCCAAGGTCAGGTAGACCAAGAAAGATTTCAGTCAAAACTGCCAGAAGAATTGTTTGAGATACAAAGAAAAACCCACAGGTAACCTCAGGAGAAATACAGGCTGCTCTGGAAAAAGACGGTGTGGTGTTTTCAAGGAGCACAATATGACGATATTTGAACGAAAAAGAGCTGCATGGTCGAGTTGCCAGAAAGAAGCCTTTACAATAGTTACAATATGCCCAACAACACCTTGACATGCCTCACAGCTTCTGGCACACTGTAATTTGGAGTGACGAGACCAAAATAGAGCTTTATGGTTACAACCATAAGCACTATGTTTGGAGAGGGGTCAACAAGGCTTATAGTGAACAGAATACCATCCCCATTGTGAGGCATGGTGGTGGCTCACTGATGTTTTGGGTGTGTGTGAACTCTAAAGGCACAGGGAATCTTGTGGAAATTGATGGCAAGATGAATGCAGCATGTTATCAGAAAATACTGGCAGACAATTTGCATTCTTCTGCATGAAAGCTGCGCATGGGACGCTCTTGGACTTTTCAGCACAACAATGACCCTAAACACAAGGCCAAGTAGACCCTCCAGTGGTGACAGCAGAAAAAGGTGAAGGTTCTGGAGTGGCCATCACAGCCTCCTGACCTGGCCACTCTGGGTAGATCTCAAATGTGCAGTTCATGCAAGATGACCAAAGACTTTGCATGACCTGGAGGTATTTTGCCAAGACAAATGGGCAGCTATATCACCAGCAATAATTCGGGGCCTCATAAACAACTATTACAAAAGACTGTTGTATTCTGTTTTATGTTGTGATTTTATATACTATAACTTCTGTGTACTCATTATTAGCCAAGTTCCTCTTGGAAAAGAGATTTCTCAGTGTGGCTATCCTGGTAAAAAATATGACTTTCTTTTTGTTGGTGACTAATGTGTCTTATCTTGGTGAACTTTGAGCATCTCACTCCACAGAACAGGGAAAGCCAGGAATTAGTGATTTATTAAAATGAAACCCATTACAGACACATGAAAAATTAAAGAAAAACCCAACACAAATGGTCTCAGTAAGGTGTTGGGCCACCACGAGATCCCCGAACAGCATGTGGATCGGGGCATTGTCATCCTGGAAGAGATCCAATAATGAACTGTCTTTCAAATTCACTTGCCACCTACCTCAAATTCCTCTTGCCACCTTGATCCAACATCTTAGTCTTTCTGGGAATGCCTCTACAAGCTTTGCACACCTAGATTTGGGTAGTTTCTTCCATTCTTCCATGTAGATCCTCTCAAGCTCTGTCAGATTGGAAGGGGAGTGTCAGTAAACTGCCAACTTCAGGTCTCCCCATGGATGTTCAATGGTGTTCAAGTCCAGGCTTTGGCCGGGCCATCCAGCAACATTCACTGACACTCCAGCGTTGTCTTGGCTGTGTGCTTCAGGTCATTATCATGCTGTAAGATTAATCTTTGTCCCAGGCTGAAGTCCTGTGCACTCAGAATGTCTTCACGATCCTTTCTGTATTTTGATCCATTCTTCCTTACCTCAGTCCTGACAAGTCTCCTAGTCCCTGTCGCTAAGAAGCATCACCATAGCATAATTCTCACACTACTGTGCTTCTCCGTAGGGATGGTTTTAGCCAGGTGATGAGTGGTAAGTTGTTTTCACAAGATGTTGCGCTTGGCATTCAGACCTACTAGTTTGATGTTTTGGTTAACAATGTTTCTTCAGTCTAATACCGTGGGTAATGGAGCTAATGACTAGGGATTTAAGCTGTCAGGAATACAGCTAAAGCCTCTGCTCAAACCCCTTAATAGACAACGCAGGTACTCATTCAACTAATGTTCTAGTGGGGAAAAGTAGGTGAATGTTTTGCCAGTAGGCCAACAGTATTTTTTTCTAGCCGCCTTGAGAAAGTTCTCTGACTATATGGGGGAGTTAACATTACTATCAGGTGGCACAGGCTCTGTTTCTTCACACTGTCATGTGTTGCCCCGCCCCTTCTGAACCAAGTAATGGAAACTACAATTTACTGTCAACCAGTGTGTTGAAATGCAATATGCAAAGCCTCTCGTGTGGACTTGAAACTTCAGGTGACCTTTGGAACAGTTCAGAGGATCAGCTTCTCTGTGTGGAAGCCATGAAAACAGGTGAGGAAGGGACCCAGCCTTTGAGCTGGGATGGATCCCTGGTAGCATTGCTCAGGACCTACATGAAGTGGCTAGACATGGGGTAAGAGTCATTTTCCCGTGACTCAGGTATCATTCTTAGATTATCAAGTCTAGAGAGGCCCTCTAGGTCCAAGGTTTGAACTGTTAGCCTCTTGTTGTTATTCTCTTGCTCAGCGCGCTCCTTCTCCTTTTTGTCAACTCAAGCTGAATTGTATTTGGACATCTTTTCAATGTCATTGATTCATTGGTTATGTGAGACAGATTTGGTGGTGATGGTCTCTATCTCAACGATAGACGTCTTAAATTAAATAACAGTACTGTGTTTTTCAAGGGCCGGGGACAGATAGGCAACTGTTAAAGGTTTGGCATGTGATTTCTCATAGTCATCATGGTTCAGATCATGTTTTGGGACAGCAGAGGCCAGGAATGCAAACATTTGTCAATAAATAAATTATTTGGCAATTAATGCCAACAATCCCAGTGCATGATCCTGTCTATGTACATTTCTATTCACAGACCTCCAAGTATCCTGTGCGTTCTCAGAGGAATGTGTCCTACCTTGTAGCTTCCAGCCTGGCAGTGAGGAAGTCATCCAGTGGGTTAAACTAGAAGACATCACTGTCCACTCCTACTACTACAGTACAGATCAACTACAACAGCAGAACCAGCAGTACAAACAGAGAACAGCTCTGTACAATGACCAGATCCCCAAAGGAAACGCATCACTACTGTTGAAAAATGTCAGAGTCCAGGACCAGGGCAGATACCAGTGTTACACCAGCACAGATAAAGGCAACAAGGAGTCCTTCATTAACATTATAATGAAGGGTAAGAAATAGCTGTCTGTGTCTTTCCATTCGTCTGTCTGTGTTTTAGCCATAAACCCTTAATTTGAAGCCCAGAGAAGTCTCTGATAGAAAAACTTCATAGTGATGGTAAATTACTATCAATCAGTGATGCTGCACATATTGTCAAACAAATGAAACATAGTCAACAAATACCTGTCTTTGGCCGCGCGCTAACAGTGCTCACCAGATTGGTGTGGTGAATGCAACACTATGGGCCTCCCAGAAATCGCTGATTAGATGGTCATAAAAACATGTTCTTGTATGCCGACTGTCAGTGACAAACCATGGGTACTGGAACCTTCTGGGAGTGTCTTCTCAATGTTTTATTGATCTGAATAATTATGATTTAGCATAAAACTGCAAAATGTATCCTACTCAGTCTAAAAACTGTGACTCAAACCATTTTGGTTAATGCAAAATTCCCCAGACCTCCAGGGAAGGAATGGAAGTGAACATATTTTGGAGGCGTGGTTATAGTATGGAAGTTATCTGTCACTTGGCAGCTCCAGATATGTAATGTAAAATCTGATGCTCCCTTTGTTGCAGCTCCAGTTCGTTCTGTGGACATACGTTTATCAGATGACATCCTCACCTGTAGTTCCACAGGTATCTACCCTGAACCTAAACTAACCTGGTCCACTGACCCCCCTTCTAAAAGCTCCCAGAACTCCAGCACCAAGGAGAATGACCAGGGCCTCTATGACATCACCAGCACAAAACCCTTTATCAGAGACCAAACCAACATTTGTACTGTGACCTCTGGGATGAAAGAGAAGACAGCAACCCTGAGACAGCAAGGTAATTAATCAAACTACACAATCAGTCAAACAATTGTTGGATGAACTGACAGTCATCAATCGTGCTTCAATTTATATAAAACAAGATTTCATTGTGAGTATATGAAAGTATCATCCTAAATAGGTATAACTATTATCACATTTTAGCTCCAGCCCACAGTTCTCCAAGCAGTGAGGTGTCCATCCCCTGCAGTGTCTCTCAGTCTGACCTTCTGACCTCTAACATCACCTGGAGGTTCAACCAGAAAGTCACCATCCTGACCTCCACCTACACCATGGACACACATCAGATGCATGTTGAAGACCCTTGGAAGGAGCAGGTACAGGATGTGTCAAAATCTGTCAGCCTTCGGCTCCACAGGCTAACCAAGAACCATCAGGGGATCTACAGCTGTGAACTTTCTACTGACAAAGATAAACACCTGGTCCTCACCTACCTAGAGATCACACCTGATAAACTAATTACTGGTAATATTAATAGTTAGACTAGTCTTGCCTTATAGTCAACCTGACTGTAACTTGCAGTCTGTTGTATTCAGTACATTGCCAGTCTTATTAATAATTAAATAATATACATTCTCTTTCCTGTCACTGACACAGGCATCCATTCAGGCATCATTGCTGGTGTAGTCCTGTTAGCAGTAGCAGTAGCAGTAGCAGTGGGGTACATTTACAGAAGTAAGCTGAACACCATAATCCGTCTGTTACTCTTCAGTGTCCTTGCGTTGTGAAAGTCTCTGAATCCAATATCATTACATTTACATGTTATTCATTTAGCTGACAGTCTTACCCACAGCGACTAACATTGATTGTATAAATGTATTGATAATGGTAAAAAGCAATAGCATATTTATATTATGAATAGTATGATAATAATAATCTTTTGTTTTACTAGCATCATCAGCTCCAAAATAAAATTTCAACTCCACAATGTTCTGGATGTGATAGTCAATAGCATGAGAATGACTATGGAATTTGAATGTATTCTACAGGAAGATGCAAAAACAATTCAGCAGCAGAAACACCTGTAGTAAGTTGGACTATTTTGTGTATAAAGTATTTCCCATGAGTTTTTGCATTTTTGCATATTTCTGGCACTGTTACTAGATGCTCTACCAAAACCAAATATTAGATAAAGGGAACCTGAGTGAACAAACAGTACGAAGTTTTTTAAATAGAAAAGTATGCCCCCATGTAAAAACTGGTTATGTCACTAGTTATCAGCAATGACTGCAACCAAACTCATCTCTGTTGTTGATCAGTCTCTCACAGATATGTATTTTTCTTCAACCATTCTGATGTAGACTTGCTTGTGTGTTTCTGATCATTGTCTTGCTGCTTGACCCAGCTGTGCTTCAGCTCATGATCTGACAATGTCCAGACAACTTCAATCTGATGGCAAGGACTTAACTTAAATTTATATAGGGCTGGCCCTATATAGGAATTGAAACTCCTGACCGTCTCCTGACCCTCAATTACTTTTTTACAGTTAATGATTGCATGTTTGATTACCTTATGTACCAAACTTTGGTTCAGTTTATTCCCTCAGATTCCCTCTATATATTACTACAACCCGCAGACCAAATTCAATGTGATAAATGTGCACAACGCAACTATTTCATGTCATTGTATTAGACCATGTTCAAATGATTAACAATGCCTCTTTCTGTTGACATTCAAGAAAGCTGAAATGCAGCCCATGATGGAGAAGAACAACGACGGCACAAAAGATGTAGGTGATAGAGATGGTGATGTAAAGGATGAAAGAGAGGGTGTAGGAGCGGGTAATACAGAGGGTGTAGTAGCGGGTAAATCAGAGGGTGTAGTAGCGGGTAATACAGAGGGTGTAGTAGCGGGTAATACAGAGGGTGTAGTAGCGGGTAATACAGAGGGTGTAGTAGTGGGTGTTGTAAAGGGTGGTGTGCAGGTTGACACCAAGGGTGGTTCATGGTGTACAATAGTGTGATACAGAGAGTGGTACAGGGGGTGGTGTCGCAGGTGATACAGTCAGTGGTGTAGAGGGTGGTGGATCTGGAAGTCTGGAACAGCTGCAAGTTTGCCAAGAAGAGGACTGATGTGTATATTGCCTCAATGCACGGTGAGGAAAGTGGTGAGGATCATGGTGAGGAACATGGTTAAGGGAGGCAAAGAAGAATGCATGGATCTCCATTTCAGAACTGCACAGTCAAGTGGAATCCTTCTATGTTGCAGAAATGTTTTTGTGCCCTTCCCTAGATCTGTGCCGCAACACAGCCCAGTCTCAGAGCTCTATGGACAATTTTTTTGACCTCATGGCTTGGTTTTTGCTCTGACATGCACTGTAAAATCTGGGACCTGATGTAGACAGATGTGTGCCTTTTTAATCATATCCAAGCATTTGAATACTTATGTAAATATGATATTTCAGGGTTTTTGTATTGTCATGAATTTGCAAAGATTTATAAAAAACTATTTTTGCTTGGTCATTATGGGGCTGAACCCCACTTTCCAGTGCTTCTATGAACTCTCTTCTGGTTAAAGGACTCCACAAAAGACAGACAAAAGTAAACAGAGATGGAGGTCATGTGTGGTGAAATTCAAGGATAACCAACCAATAGTACATCAGTATATCTAAGACATGATACTGACATCTGATGTAACTAATTGCTCAGCCTTATAGACCAGGCCATTCTACGTATGGCCCTGGGAGACCATTAACTGGTTGTACAGGTATATTTTTGGTAACTAGGGATATCACCGACATCACTTTTTCATTGTCAGTACCAATTCCAAGTACTGATTTGAGTATCTGTTGCTACTGAGTATCGGTCCTGTACTGACATTTATCTTTTGTCGATTAACTGCTATAATTTCCATAATTCATGGCAACGAAAATAATATTTTAGAATATTAAACTGACATTTAATTAGTTGTAAATTAGCTGACAATTAGAGTTCTAGCCTTAATTAGGATTATCTTTCAAAAATAATGATGCCTCAAAAAAATTAATGTTGCTATATAACCAAATTATTTAATTCAGATATAAATATTAGAATCTAATTAATATGGTATTTTGCACAGTGGGTGTCATGTCTCTGCGCCAACACCTCCCTCTGGTTCGCTATGCCTCCGGCGGTCGACGTCACTAGCTTCTTCCATTCAGTCGACATTATTTACGGTGAAAGATTGAATATTAATGTTTTCACATTGTGGAATGTACACAGTCAAAAATGGAGGTATGAAACAAGAACAGTTCTGTACTTACAGGTGCACACTTTTGAAGAGTGTTCCCTCAAAGATGCAATTTTGGTCTTTATGGGGACAGAAGAGCACCTTTTGACTAACAGAAATGGTACACAGCGAATTAAAACAAAAGAACACTAAAGGGTACACAATTGCCTCTCAAAAAGGTACGCCCCCAGCGACAATCATTTGTACCCTTTTAAGTACACACTGGTACTTCTATTTTTGAGTGTGTAGATAGTTTATGTAAAATGAAATGACATTTTGTTAGCTTCTATTCACACTTCCACTCTAACCCCATCCCATCATTTTCCACCTCTTGATATTTGGATCAGTGAGTATTAATTAGACTGGTCTTTAAAAAACTGGTACCAAGGTATTTTTGAGGTGAACTGAAAAGTTTGAGAAGTGATGAATTCGACAGGCTACATGGCTCTAATCTGAATCCTGAGAAGGAAAACAGCCCAATATCACCATCTAGTGGTCTGACATCCCCTCATCATACAAACAGTCGACAAATCAGACAAATCTCTGAACGCAACCGTGTCACTTTTTAATGTTTACTAAAATCACACAAGTTCATAAGTAGGAAACAGTCAAATTGCGAAGACCCTGGGAAAATAATACACAAAAAAACAGTTAATAAACATTCTTAAATGTGGCTTTCATAAAATTACTTCCTTAAGAATGTATTGAAAAACCTACTTTTTAGATTTTTTTTTTATTCTGTAGGAATCCACAGTGACATTTCACAGTGTGTGCCTCAAAGTCTCCAACAGGCTGGCCAAATGCCACCTCATCTAAAACAGTGGTTAAGCTACTATAGCCATTATTTTTTCAATATTGTTTATTAACCACATTAAAACCCCTCTTCTGCCTCCTGTTTTGTTGCTATAGTAACATGCGGCACCCAAAACATTCGGTCTGACATGACAAACGTGAAACCCATTCCCTTGCGCCCTCCCCATACCGTAAGACAACAGGCGGGATTGTGCGTGTTTGCGTACGCGCGCGCGTATCGCGTCACACGAGGAGCCGGTGTGCTTCAGACGAAGCGTTTGTTCTCCTCCAGGTAGTTGTAGGGGTCTCCTTCGAAGGGCAGGGGCGGGGGGTGGTTGTAGATACCCATGAGGAAGATGACGATGGTGCCCACTGTCATGACCGGCGTGACCAGGAAAAAACACAGACGGTCCACCGTACGAGCTATACCACTCCAGTTATCCTTCTCCTACGTAGAGGAGTGGAGAGGAGGGGGAGGAGCAGGGAGGTAGAGGAGGGAGCTGTTAACAAGCAGTTTATTCATGTCATGGTCACCTTAGCTGAAGTGAAATCTTTGTTGCATAATCCAGTCCCACAGGTGACTTTAACATTAATATTATGATGTTTAAACTGTTTTATGTTCTCTGTCTACCTCCTCCTTTATCTACGCCCCTACCAACCCCTCCCCACGCTCCTCCCCACGCTCCTCCCCACACCTCTACCAACCCCACCCCACGCTCCTCCCCATGCCCCTCCCCACGCTCCTCCCCACGCCCCTACCA
>JACXGI010009530.1:17262-30267 GCA_016801175.1 Esox masquinongy
CGCGTTATAAAAAGGAGTTTTTTTTTTTTTTTTTTTTAATGTACTCTTCATAAAACTATATCAGATACGTGCCTTTGTGCATGACAGCAAGGGTGACGTTAACCTAATGGGCTTTTGAGACGGCAGCGGAATCCCGAAACAGAACAAGACTCTTGTTCCTGTAAATTTATCTCCAAAATGCGTCGTAGAGTGACAGGTACAGCGTTGGAGATGCTGGGCTGTGGTGGTAATATCACGAGCCAGCGGGGAAACAGGCTTTTACTTGGCCCTATAACGAAAACAATCACCCCCATCTCGGCAGACAGCGAAAGATTTCGTTCTACATCTTCAATACAGGGACATACAGAACTGGCACGAGAGAGGTCTAAAACCGTGACTTCGTTTTACAACCAGTCCGCAATCGATGGTTCGGCAGAAAAGGTGAGGACAATATGTTCCACAGACTTGCCCTTCTCAACCCGTACTGTAAGTTAACTACACAACTGGTCTTCGCAGCTAGCCAAATGTAGCAAACGTAAGCCCGGAGCATCAGTTGAACCAATCATTTCTAATGGGATTGTAATGTATCTCTAGCTAGCTACTAGCTTTTTAGTAAGAATGATCACATTCGTACGTTGAATTGCAGGTGTAACTATGTAAAAAAATAACGGTGCCATGCTTGCTCGATGGCATGGAGTATACAGAGACCTTTATTCTAATATATGTGTTTTGTTATCGTTAGCTAGATGGTAACCTATTTAAAGATTAATTCACTCCGGACGAAATGGGATGTCAACCCATACGGGTCAATCCAACCAAGGTCATAAAATTGACCTAACCCGAAATTAGTCATGGTTGAAGACGGCAAGATGGCCAACATTAACTGTAAGACGGCAGACACACTGATATGTATTTTTAATGTAGAAAGCTAACTTCGGTCTATTGCTAGTATACTAAAGCGCTTAATTCACGTTATAGAATCACGTTATAGAAAGACGTTACTGTTTAAGATCTCAGAACGATATCTGGTATGTCACCAATACAAGAAAGCCCGATAATCTTGGAACATGTAGAACCTGAAAGATAATTTTATTCCTATTGTTCATTTTAAGTAACCGACTGGAGGGCTGCTAAACACCAACCGACCTTTTAAATTCTCACGCACTTGCATCAATTTAGCTTTTATTTTTCTGTTGTGATTTGTCTTGTCTTCATTATGAATCTAGCTCTCGTTGCCAGGCCTCGTTTAAAAATTTGATGAAAGTCTGTGTGACCTCAGGTAAAAAAAAAAAAATCACTCCACCTTCCCTCAAATGGTGCCACCATTGTGCTAGCAAGTACCAATACTTATGTAACTCATGTCCCAGACATTACTTGGCACCGACTGCGAGTACCAAGAATTACATGCTGTTTTTTGACCATTAGGCTTAGCACAAGCTCATTAAACCAGTTACTGAACCACCCCTACTGGACTCCTCTATTCTGCACTATTTCAGAATTGTCCTTAAAGATGGGTGTTCATGCTATCTGCAAGAGCTAGTAGCACTCTTCCATTGTGAAAATAACCCATATCCACTTAATGCTACATATGAGGGTTTTTTTTGTAATTACATCACAGTGAAGGTGACTTCCCTGTCACCTTGCTTACTTTGCTGATAGTAACATACCGCACATGCCAAAAAGTAAATCAGATGTTAGTTGCGACAAGCATTGTTTTTGGCTGGTTGGATTGTTGTGTCCATAGTCCATTACTTGAATTATCTGCTTGCTGCCACTCTTATATATTATTCCCTGGTTTAGTGGACTTCCTCCAACTGTTTTTTTCTTTTCCTAGGCCTCTGTCCGATTGACACCAGCAACCCTGCTGTACGCTGGGAAGTCTCCGGATGGACACCACATCCTGGTAACTAACCACTCATCTGTTTATTATTTGGGACATTTTGTAACTTTGTTTTTTGTTATCATCATTGTAGACCTTAGACAAATGCATCTAGCAATTAAAAAAGTAGATATTCCATGGATTACGTATATCTGGGATATTGAATTCTGGTCCTGAATGGCTGAAGCTTTTCTGTTTTTTTTGTACCTAGTAGTTATTTGCATTCACCTGGAGTCCCAGTCTAAATCACACCCTATTGAAGAAGATTACAGCAAGAAGCATTTCAGCTAGGGGGTTAAGTGTTCACAACAGGTGAACTTTTAAGCGACCTGTATAATCCTTAGTGCTCTAAAAAGTTTTATTTTTCCCCTCACAAAATTACAACAAAAGTACAATTCACTATCTAATATGTCCCAATTATCATGAAAAAAATCAAATATAAACATAACAATGCTATAACATTTGTAGAAGAAAAAACAAACTGCTTTATCAACTACTGTAGCTAGCTTCTTAATTACCTGAAGCTGTTATGCAGATGCATAAACACAGTAGCAGAAGCAGGCAAAAAAACGAGAGAAGCCATAAGCTACCTAATTGAGAATACAGAACTTTTAACTGTGCCACCCTTTTCCACCATTCCAACTCATTATTAGCTAAATAACCAGCATACCTGTTTGGTGCTGTATCCTGTCCTCATTAACCTGTCATTATTAATTCTGTCTTCCATTGATTAACCATTGTGTATAATAACACACAGAGGCTACAACATGCATTGTCTGTTTGATAATGTTGTGACAACCTACAAGCACAACCTACGTGCGCCAATTCACATGGATTTTTAAAACCAGTTTAAAGCTAAGCACATTTTAAAATTTTACCTAATTTTGCCACTCCAGGGGGGTATTCTATCAACGCCGGCAATGATATCCGCGCTTAATTGAAAAAGCCCGGCTTGAATGAACGCCAACTTCCACTTAAGCCTCAAGCCGTTCCATTAACACAATCTAGCCGTGTCTTGTCAGCGTTAACTCAAACCAGGCTTGAGCAAGCTTGCATTGTGCACGCGCACGGAGTACATATGCAGCCCAGAACAAGCGATCATCGAAATGAAGATACTATGTCGTAAAAAAGAACTAGAGCGGTGATCTTCTCAACAGTGGAACAAACCCTGCTGAAGGGAAGAATTTAAAGGAGTCATCACCAAAATGGGCAATACTGCCGCAATTGACAAGGCCAGGGAGATGGCTTTGCAAAAAAATTGCTGACAGATTAAGTGCATAGATCATACTAGCCTACTTACTGTTTAATTTTTAATATTAACATTCAGATCACTAGAAAAGTAAGACTGGATATATTATCAGGCTAGATTATATCAGATTTATGATCAATCACAATTAATTAGGCTAACTTATGTTAATTGACATAACTACAATGCATTTACTTAGCCTAATTCAGTGAGGCTTGAAGCCTTTCTGACCTAGTAACACTTGGCCTATATTAATTCTCGGCGGTTACATCTCAACAGGAGCCAACTGAATAGCCAAAAAAGAATGTGGCAACAGCTTTGATATTAGATATCAGGCAACTTACATCGCAGATCATCTGACAGCATGGAGGGTGACCAATCATGTGGCACACTTTGCTTGGCAGAGCATTCATTTTAAATTGCTCAGCATGACTAAGAAGAGTTGATGCAGTAGTGTCTTTCAAAATGTAAATTCCAATTCCGAATTATCTCAACACTGCTCACTTTCCAGAATAATATTTTTAACTTTGGGTGTGACATTGTATGTGGTTTCAAATCTGGTTTTGCATTCTGCCTGACAGTATGTGGACAGATGCCCTCAGTAGATACAGTACCTGCACGTTTAGGCTATGGAAAGATTTCCAATTAACATAGTCTGCCTCCACAGGTCCAGATAAGGACTGGCATGCACATGGGTACAGTCTATTGTGCCTATACTATTGGGGAAGCGTGAAAAAGAGGATTACGTTAATACAGAGGCTTGTCAACATTTAGGCTACTTTACATTTATTTTAACTGTCATACCTGCAATTGAATAAAACGCCACCTTGATTCTTTTTGTTTCAAGATGACCAGGGAAAGTGATTAAAATATTCAGGTACTGCTTTAGAGCAAGACATACCCATATTTCCCAGCATGCAGTTGCCTTCCAAGACCTTCTGCATCACCAACACTGTACAAGAATGAACCACATGCAAAAAATGCAGAGCGATGCAGACAGACTGAACAGTGGTCAAAGCTTGGCTTCATTGATTGTGCTTCCTTATGTGTGGTTCCAACAGACTGCATAGGTGAACTTTGCAGGGCCTACTGAACCTTTACCTCTCCCACAGACACTCATCAGGGAAGCCCAGTGGAGAACTTCTGTCTCGGAAGACCCTTGGGGCTGGTGGTGTAAACGCTCAGTGTAGAATCTGAGCACCTTCATCCACAGGGTTGTTGAGGAATGGACATGCCATATTTGGTTGCAACTCGCTGGTCTTTAGATGCACTGCTTATATAGGCTGAATCTCAATTCACATACTTGCATACTATATAGTATGCGAGAAGATTAGTATGTCTCAGACCATTGTCTGCTGAAAATAGTATGCCAAAAGTTCTCGGATGGTCTACTATTTCTGGTGGATTTTCGAAGTATGCACCCCATGCTTTTTAGGGTAATGAAGACCACAATTACTTGCACAGTGAAAGAGGAGGGGTTTCCACAATTCTCTTGTCTTTTCACTTGATGAAAAAGTCAGTTATCGTTACCTATATTGATAGTTATTGCATCAATGTCGAACATTGTTGTGCCCTGAAATGAAATTGCTTTGGCAGTGTAAAGTTCAGAGGCTAGTTCAGAGGCTAGTTCAGAGGCTAGTTCAGAGGCTAGTTCAGAGGCTAGTTCAGAGGCTAGTTCAGAGGCTAGTTCAGAGGTATAAGTTAACTTCAGGGTTGGGTAGGTTACTTTTTAAATGTAATCCATTGCAGTTACAAGTTACCTGTCCACATTTGTAATTAGTAACATAACTTTTTGATTACTCAAACTCAGTAACGTAATCTGATTACTTTGAATTACTTTTAGATTACTTTCATATTAAGAGGCATTGGAAAACAAATGGGAATAGCCTATAACCAACTGAACACCTTTTGCGGGATCAATCAATGTTAGAGTTTACATAGCTGGCCAAAAACAGAATTCGCATTTTACCTTATAGGTTGTCTGCTACAGTGCCTTTGGAAATGGGTTTCTAAACCATTGCTTTTTACTTCAATATGATTGGGCTACATCTCTACATTACACGCTAAATGTCTGTCAGATATTCAGTCATTCCAATTAATCCAATAAACCTCGATCTTCCAGGATCTGACTTTTTATCTGAACATAACCCAAAATCTAATGATGCGTAAGCCTATTCTGTTATTTGTGTTTTATTAATGTTTTTAATTGCTTCAAAACATTGTTGAAAAATAAATGTCAATTACTCGAAAAGGGTATTGACATTGTTGTATATAAAAATGAAGATGTCCGTAGCTTTTCGCGCATTAACTAAATCTGCAGTAGTCTGATGATTTGCTCCACAACCAACATTGTCAAAATGTTGCTGTAACCCCCGGCACGCGAATGCACGTTTGCAATCGTGAACACATGCATAGAAATAAGATTTACCCGCGCGAATGTAGCCTGCGATTATTATGGCCACCAGTGATGGATTTTCAAAACGCAAATGAAATAAACTGTCATTATAAACCTGCACTCTTAGCTTTAAGTAAATGACGTCAGCAGCCAATGATAACCAATGAACACAATTTTCAGAGATGCAAAGCAAGCAGCATCACATGGCCTACCTGTACGGACGGAGTTCATGTGGCCGCGTCAAATGCAAATAATCATCCTTTGGCAGAGTGCTTCCAAACACACCTTTTCTCCTCAAATGTCGTGGTAATTTCCATATGTTTAATCTTGAAGGCAGCGCCATGTTACAGCGATCTAACAAATAGTTGCCTAATCTATTAAACAATTCCTGTAAAAGTTTTTCGGTGCAACTCGTCCTGGCTGTGCTGTTCGGTGCATTTGACAAATAAACCTTGAAACTTAAAAAAGATATAACACCAGGTAGGCCTATTGCCTATCATTGTTCTGAGAATTATGCGTCGAGTAGATAACTAAATAACATTTTATATGACTCGGTTAATGTTATCGAATATATACTCTGTTTTTACCAGCCACCCAACCAACCAAAACCTGAGGAATTTAAACTAGCTTCCTCCGTCACTAAACTGGTTATGCGCGTCCATCTTTGCGCGCATGATGATCACACACACAACTGAAGCGCGCCATTCATATTTTGGTTCAAATAACAATGTTTTTATAACATGAAGTAATAAACTCAAACATACAACGTGTCTTAATTATTTCGCGCACCTATTATTTTTCAATTGAAGTAATCCAAAAGTAATCGTACATTTTTTCAAATGTATCTGTAATCCGATTGCAATATTTTTGTTGGTAATTTAACGGATTACAGTTACTGTTTTTTTGTAATCCGTTACTCCCCAACTCTGGTTACCTTGGTTACTGAGCAGGGACTCCAATAAGCCACATTAATGGAATGGAACTCTCACTTAAATTAGCCAGATTTATCGAAATAAGCCTGGATTTTCCTTTATCTGCCTTGATGGAATACCCTCCAGGACAGAAAGTTAATACTAGTGAGAAGCACCAGTGGTAGCCATTACAACTGTGAATAATTATGATTCAGCCAATTTTAACTATTGTTCCCTGAAGGAGGGAATACTGCACAACTGCATGCAGGTTTTTGCTTAAACAGTGGAAAGATTTGAAACATTTAAAGGGGCATTTCACTATAGCACACCTGCTTAATTACTCTAGTTACTAATGCCCTAATTACTAATGTTAGCAATGATACATTTGTATCATAAAAACAGAATACTTCCTCAACCCAATCTAGAACAAGCATATTTGAATCTCTCTGTATATTTTTCTTCTTCTGTATTGGCCTCTTTATTAAATTCCACCAGTTTCAGAATTCATTGTGAATGTAAAATGTAGAATTCATTGTGAATGTACCGCATTTAAAACAAAAACATTTGTTCTGAGAACACAAAAGCACCAAACTGATGTTTTTCAATAAATGTGACCAAATTAATAAGCTAGTCTACTTAAATAATAGGCAAATGCATAATGTAAGCCAGGTAGCTAGAAATGTTTACTTACATTAATCAGGTTAGGTCTGAAATATATTTTCAGACCTAACTAGAGTTGACTAGTTTTAGGACTGACAATCTGCTTGAAAATCTGGGACACTGTTTGAATGATGCTCCCCAGGATGGTTCTTAACCAAGTTTATTTAGTGTGAGCAATGCAAACAGTTTTTAGAATTTTCCAAGTAATTTACAGCTGTGATTTACTGCTTAGAAGTGCTTTCACTAAGCATCACCTTTAGGGTGTGAAGTCTTAATTTACCCAATTTAATCTAAGGTAGGGCCTGAAATTCTGTAGTTCTGGTTTGGGTTCCTGGTCAGATCACCCTGTGAAATGCCCACTGCCTCTGAAATTATACTTGAAGAATTTCTGAGGATTATGTAGTAATATCCTCTAAAAATCATATACGCTACGATTGGCATGATTAGGGTGCTATTTGTCTAGCTTGAGCTCTTGTTCTAGTTAACTTGAATTGCAACATGGTCAACTTGGCCCTCAGTGTTTCCCTGCCTCATTGTTATCAAATTTAGTTTATTTTTAACACAGCGTCAAAAATTGTACTTACCTACAATGTTTTACTTGTACCACTTGTTTGTAATAATCTTATCATTTCTTTGCTGTGAAACAAGTTGGACTGGAACTGAACTTAGCTAGCTTAGTTATTGAGATCACTTCTATATTCGCAACAGTGTGTATGACTCCTTTCCGCCCTGTCTGTCTGTCTCTTTGCAGAGCAGCGCCAAGTATCTGCACAAGGAGCTGCCTGTGCGCATTGCCCATCGCATCAAGGGGTTCCGTAGCCTGCCCTTCATCATTGGATGTAACCCCACAATCCTGCAAGTGGTGTGTACCTTCAGTTTTTTTTCTCTCCCTTTCTCTCTGTCTTGGTGCTTGGTGGTGATTTCACACTATTTGATGCTTCTCTCTTTGCCAACATGTCTGGTTGACATTTTTGGTGCCGCAGTGTTTTGCGACAACTTCCGTAAGAAAGCTCTTATTCCAGTTGTTGTGCGTGTCTGGGAGAGGAGGGCATAAGCGCGGCAAGTGGCCGTAACTTTAAGTCATTGGGCCACTGTACTTATGAAAATAGGCTGAACTTGAGCAGCTATTGAATTGAGAATGCACTTGTTATGCAACATATGTCACATTGCAAGTTTCTAACTGTTATTTAGCTGCTGTGTTCAGTGTTTCACATCCCTTTCTACTCATACTTTTGTTTTGCCTCCTCTCCTTCCTTTCCATCTCCTATTTATTTAATATGATCATCTTGACAACGGGTGAACCTTCACCTAGATTTTTCTCCCTGAGCACGAGGCTCTCTTTTGTTAATGAAATATATGGCCTCTACTGAATCAGTGCCTAAAATACATGATCAGTTGTGCTAGTGGTATATACATGTACACATACAGTTTTGTCTATTAGCCTAGCAACAAATAAGAATTGGAAAAAACTTGTTTTGGAAATATTGTAATGTACAGAGAGCCAACACAACATTGATGCAGATGTTTTTTTTTTCTCCACTGAAACAACTAGTTAAGAATTGTGCAGGTGTACGAATCAAACATTACATCTATATTTTAGTATACACTTGTTTATACTATGCATAATGTATTGCTATTAATATCATTAGCAAACATGAATCACAAACAATACAAAAACAATAAAATTAACTACATGGCTATTCAGTACAGATGGCTGCTCGTAATCTCTGTCTCAATGTATCTCCACTATATCTTCCTTTTAATTAAAGGGGTACAAGATGGCTTACTACTATGGATATGTGTGTTTTTTCCACCTAGCTTATTAAGATGTATGCACTTACTGTAAGACACTCTACAAAGCTCATTGGCTAAATTACTAAAATATAAAACAATCCAGTCTGATTGTGACAAAAACTGTAATAATTTATCAAACACTTTTATCCAGAGCGGGGGGGGGGTTGCCCTACTCTTACCTAACCTTGTGCTTAGAAGGAATTCTAACACCCATTATTGGTTTTCCTTTCCTACAGCACGAACTCTACATCCGTGCCTACCACATGTTGAGTGACTTCCCAGCGGTGAGTAATCACAAACGGCTATGCTGAGAGAGTTGGGTTGGACAAGTTGAAATGCTTCACCACCAGGGATTCCAAATGTGTCTCTATCCCTGTTTCTGTGGCACTGCAGGGGCCACCAGACTGGCCTGCATGCAAATTCTCAGAGCTTGAAAGATGAACGTTTCATTGTTTGGATTAACGGTATACAGTCCTATGAAAAAGTACAACCCCTGGAATGTTGTCTTTTTTTATTATACACATTTTGAGATATGGACATGTAATCTTCACTTCAATACTATTGAAAGATAAAGGTAGCCTAATCTAAGAAATTACCTTGACAGATTATACTTTGCAAGCATCAACAGAAATGCAATTTAAAAGTGCAGAAAAAATTAGTATACCCCGTGCTTTAATAGCTGGTTTTGCCCCCTTTATCTGAAATAACTTAAAGCTGTTTATTGTAACTGTCTATCAGTCTCTTACATTGACTGGGAGGAATTTTTGCCCACTCTTAACAGTACTACATCAACTGTCTTTTTTTTCCATGAATGGCTCGTTTCAAGTCCTTCCATGGCATTTTGAAAGAATTCAGATCTGACTTGGACATTTCATAACCCTCGATTCGTTCAGTTGCAGTAATTGCCACCAATCCGGATTAGAAAATAAAAATATCAACACCTTAGGGTTAACATAACAGTCACTGTTAGTTTCAACAATTTCCCCTTTCAATAACTTATAAAGGGCATAATGAGAATAAATAATTCTCTATCTAATGTATGTTTTTTATTTTTATTTTATGGTTGTGTGTATTGTAACATTTTGACTGGACTTGTATGTCCAATTGATTGGAGTCCCCAAAAAGTTCCAGTCTACTCGATAATACTGTACATCTGAATGTAGCCAATGTAACCTTGTCTATTGGTCAGATTAAGGACCAGGAGATGGAGGCTCGTTATAGTAAGCTGGTGCAGCAGCTCCTCGATGACCACAAGGATGTGGTCACTATGCTGGCCGAAGGCTTCAGGGAGTGTCGGAGGCACATCCAGGTAAAAGCCATATGTATTGTGCACATAATGCAAGCTGATTTAACGCATTTTCTTTTCTCACCAACAGCTGTTTCATCATCTGGTTGCTGCCAGTCATTGTCCTCTATGATGAAATCCAGAAAGTTACTATAGAACAAGCGACCTCCATCAGTGTTCACAAGCGTGTATAATGTAGTCTTCAACACCGCCGTTAGAGACATTTTAAGTTACTTTGATTAGCCAGTTGTTAGTGCTAAAACAAGCAATTGAAAATGTTAACCTTGTAATGTATTGTCCCTCACCTAGTTTGAAATTCTGTGCATAAGGAACTAGTTTACCTCAAACCTATAAGGTGTGCCATGACGTTGTGCAGCTGCGTGAGGAGACCAATGGTTCAGCTAGGTGGAGTCTTATTCTTTATCTGGAGTCTTTTCTGTCTGTAACCGTCCTCCAATGCCATCAACACAGTATTTGCAGGCTACTGAGTGTGGATGTTGGTATTACTGTCAACTCCGCCACAGTGTTTATAAAGAAATCTATGGGCTTGCGACATATTGGAATTGTGGCATAGATTTCATTAGATTTCAAATGTACACAGGCTTAGAGGGAAGTCAACAGGGGGTTAGATTGTTGAACTGTCGTGTCCCACATTTTCTGCAGTTCATGAGTCACTTTAATTTCTGTGTAAACATTGTGTCTTCAGAGGAATCGTCTTGACTCCAGTTTTGGTTCTGTGACTCATCACGTTTCTTTTTCTGACAGTCTGGCTGCCAGTTCCCGTTCATATAATGTGACTGTTTCCCATTTGAGGCTGGCTGATTGCATAAGTTGGAAAATTGGTGGATCCATTGGTATTTCCCTCAGTGACATCACCCATGCCACTATATTTAATTATTAAAACATTCTTTGTAGTCCAGGGAGGATTCTTTGGATTTATGGTGGCATTTGGTGATCTCAGTCCAACTAGTTGTAACGGTACAAATCCTAAATGAATGTTGCTTACTCTTCTTGTGTAAGGTTGTACATGTCATGGCCCAAACCTTCCCCTGATTCACCTAGGGCCAGATTGACTGACACAGATTAAACCTTGTCTAGGACAAGGTTTAATCTGCTCAGTTGAGGTTGAGGTCTCCATTGACCAAGATTAAAAAATGTTTAGCCTTCGACTAGGGTTAATCTGTGTGCAAAACCGGACCAGTCTTGGAACAACTTGCCTTGCAGCTTTGCGCCTAGACTTTCTCTTTATAAGACACAGACTTTCACTTGTACACAAATGTGCTGTAAACTGTTTCCAAATTTTGCTCACTTTGGCCACGAAGAGCCAGATCAATCATATGGGACATTCGGACTCATGAATTTTAACCTCAAAGCGTGAAAAGAAGGCCTTTATCTTGGACGTTAATGCCATTGGGCAACTCACTGCAAGGATTTATAATCTCAAATCATCTGCATGCCCTGTCAGATCCTGCAAGTATCGGAGATGGTGTAGTTAATGTTAATGCTATACTGTATTCTTCCAAGTTTGAAGTTTCAAGCCCAAGTCCAGCCTGTATTTTGCTTTGTTCTCATATGGAATGGAATTTAGAGATTCCAGATATTATTTAATGGCTTATAGGTGGTTCAATAGAACTTGGTTGGAATTTGACCATAGGATTAACCAATATTCTTTTTTTCCTGTCCTGAAAAGTGTTGTCTGTATTTGTTTCAGGATGAGACCCTGGTCCGTAACTTCCTGGACACCACCCTCACCTCCCGCTTGGGTATCCGGATGTTGGCCACACACCACCTTGCTCTGCATGAAGAAAATGTATGTCTTTCACCCACCTTTTATTAATGGATTGCTAACAGAAAAATAACTGTTATTACTGAGAAACGGAATATATAGTATTGTTACTTTTTGTTAGGGCTGTCAAAGTCAACGTGTGCATTAAATTTAAAAAATGAACACTAATTGATTTTTTTATCCCCATTAACACCGCATACACGCATTGTTTTTGTTTTTTTGGTGCTTGACAAGCAGGGACGGTAGAGTGGGTCACTTTTTTTTATTTTTTTCAATATATCAATGGAGTATAGGCATTCATGTCATGAATCCTGTTTACTCGCCACTTTTCTGTGTATATATCCTAGCAACATTTTAGTACGTATCTGTTAGAACATACATTATAAGTAACAGATCTCCCCTGATGTTGTAGATAAACATCTCTAGCCACTTTGCCTACTTTATGCCTGTGTCTGTTATTCAAGTTGAAGTAGAAATATGGAATCAGAGACAAGAACACTTCCATTTAGATTTTCATGGTCTACAAATAGACGCTGTCAGTTACTGTGGTTATTTGAGGATCAAAACTTTAAGGGCCATGAAAGGCAGTCATTAAACCTTTATTACCCTTGTGTAGTTCGCAACTGCAGACCTACAGTGGATATAAAAACTCTACACACCCCTGTGAAACTGCCAGGTTTTTGTGATGTAAAAGAATGAGACAAAGATAAATCATGTCAGAACTTTTTCCACTTTTAATGTGACTTTTAATGTGAGCAATTCAATTGAAAAACAAACTGAAATCTTCAAGGGGGAAAAATGAAAAATAAAAACCTTACAATAACCTGGTTGCATAAGTGTGCACACCCTCTTATAACTGGGGATGTGGCTGTGTTCAGAATTAACTAATCACATTCAAACTCATGTTAAATAGAAGTCATTACACACCTGCCATCATTTAAAGTGACTCTGATTAATCACAAATAAAGTTCAGCTGTTCTAGTAGGATTTTCCTGACATTTTCTTAGTTGCATCTCAGAGCAAAAGCCATGGTCCGCAGAGAGCTTCCAAAGCATCAGAGGGATCTCATT
>JACXGI010009531.1:0-18974 GCA_016801175.1 Esox masquinongy
CTCTCTCCACCCCATCTCTCTCTCCACCCCCATCTCTCTCTCCACCCCCCGTCTCTCAGAACCGTTATTCTGGTCTAACTAATGGGGAGTGTTTAGCAGTACCCTTGGCTTGTCTTTGAGCCCCGAGTGAAATATCTCCCCACAGAGAGTAGCAGCAGGAACACACATACACAGACACCCTCTCTCTCTCAAACACACACACACAACACACACAACACACACACACAGACACACACACACAACACACACACACACACACACGCATGCGGTACTGCATCCAACACATAGGACTTACTTTGAGCTATGTCTGCAGCAGGACGTATGTGTTCATGGTGCAGTACTATGCTTCAGTTGAGTTAGGTGTGCACACACACACACACACAGTCCAACACATTCACTCACACACAGTACTGAGCTGCAGCAAGGGCAAATGTTACAACACAGAGCTCAACTGCAGCAAGCATATTCACCACACAACACTGGGATGTCAAGCATATAGAGTATGCAGCACACACACCTATACATGTAGGTTTTACTATCAAGGTGAGGACCGGCAACTTAGTACAATTAAAAATCATTATTTTACTTAACCCCTAATCCTAACATTAACCTAACCATAACCCATTATGCATATACTTAACCTAACCCCAACTCCTACACCTAAACCTTACTGCCGAAAATAAACCCTAATCCTAATTCTAAACCTAACGCTGAACTTAACTCCATGTCACATAAAGATTCTCTTCAAAGTGAAGACCAGCCAAATGTCCTAATTTTACATGATTTTCTTTGTTTTACTAAGATATTAAAATAGGAAACCCACAAACAGAGGCCTCTGAACTAAACCAATATTGTTAACAGATAAGACAGGGTTTTCAGTGTTCAAAGCCATCTATCTGCAATGTGCACATAAATTGCAGGAAATCTCTTGTACACACTGATGTTCAGATTAATCTTTTTTAAATGAGCAGATCACTGAAAGAGATATGTGCATGCACATGACAAAGTGTGAATAATGACATCCTGCCCTTATCTTACTAAACATGTTCTCATCACCTTATTACAAATGCTAACACAAAGACCTACAATTTAAGATGCCTTTAAAGTACAGATTGCTTTAGAAAAGTTATTTTGTATAAACGGTGCTCCATGAACATTCATACCATCTGTTTTGATAGCCTGGAATGAGGATAAATGTAGCTTCAGTCTTGAGCAGAGATTATTACCATGCATCATAAGTCTGCATATGTACCTATTTACACACACACACACACACACACACAAATACACAAACAATTGAAAATGCACACAAGCACACACACAAAACACACTCAAAACATAAATACACACAATATCGCGCATAGACACACACTGAAAACACGTAAACACACACAAAAACATATTAAAAACATATCAAACACGGACACAGGTACTGTGGTTGAACGCGGCCCGCCTGCTGAATCAGCATCGCGCCAAAAGCTGTCCGGTTCTGGAACCTTCCGGGGCCAGCCAGCAGGGCCGGCCCTGCCCCCCCACAGCTGCCACCTCCTGGGACCACCTCAGGGGAGGCATTTAAGGGCTCCCAAGGAGCAGCTCGGGCCGAGGCCAGAATAGAAATATGTGACCTGCAGTGCTGCCCTACTGAGGAGGAACACAGTCCTGAGGCAGGGGGAGAACAGGTTGCCCCGGGATTCGGACCCCGGCTCCCATCCCTCCAACCCCACCCCCGTGAGGCCGCCTCAGACGACGACACCTCCCTCATCTTTTGGCTGTGAGTTATTCCCTTGCTCTACTTCTGTTAATCAGATGTCCAATCTCCGTTCCCTTTGTCTCTCCCCGTTACATTACACACACTCAGACATGCAGAAACACACAAACACCCAGCAATACCTATCCCTGAAATGGGCTCCTTTTTTAAGTAGAATTACGCTGTTGCTCTTGTCCTTCTCTTCAGTTATGACGAAAATACATATCTTAGAGAGGAGAACCTTGGCATCTGAAAGTGGATGAGAGAAGGGGGTTGTATGAGGAGGAGGGGATTATCTTGGGGGAAAACACAATCAGACTAAAACCATCTCCAACTATGCTGTTGCTATCCCAATGCAATCCTCCTACTGCTTTGTCCACGGTTTGGATGGATTATAAAAGTCTTTCTTTGGCTTCCAGGCTCTGTGAACTCTCTCCCCTTTGGATAGTTAAAGTGGCCAATGCAAAAACAAACAGACTGCTGTTTCATCTCCAAGATCCTCCCAGCAACCGTCCAGAAGAAGTAGAAGTCTAGTGCAGCAGACAAACTGGGATTTTTGAAAAGGTTGAGTTAATCTCAGGCACATGACGTGGACAGGTACTTTAATGCAAATCAGTATACGAGATAAGACACTGGAATAACTCCCATCTTTCCAGAGGAACGAAAAAGCAAAGATAAAGTTATCCAAATGAGTAGCAGTAAAGAATTGTGCACTGTCTGAATATATTTGCATTAATGCGATATAATGATGTTATAGTCAACATATAAAGATAAGAAAATAAATAGGCCTGTGAAAATGGCCTAAAGCCTATGTAAAACATTGTGAAAGAGGTTTCCGCACAGGAGTCTACCCAGTTCTTCTTCCTCTGTCTAGAGGTGTTGAAGAACATTGTGCTATATTTAAGACGCTGTTCCTCTCTGCATAGACTACAGTACACAGTGACTTTGCTCTGATATAAAAGTGCCGGTCCTAGATCAGTCCTTCCCAAACTATTTGGTTGTCATGGTGACCTACCTAAAGTTATTCATTATGACCATCAAGATGAACCAACAATATTTCCAACCACAGCCTATTAAAGATACAGTCCTGGATCTTAAGCAGAACAAATAGCTAAGAAATGTTACATATGCGTTGCAAAAAAGGATGCGCCATGTCAGATGAAATAGATAGCATGGTATACAATGTGATGAGATGATAAAAAACCTCTGGGACCATTAGTTATCTACCTGGATTTCACCTATCAGATATCGTAGAATTACAATGAATCGACTGAATCAGTAATTGACTTTAATAGGGACTCATGTTATATTCATTACATGTCTAGGCAATTAATCCAGCCAGATAACCTCTGAACAACAGACTGGGAGAATCACTTAAAGTAAACACCTAAATACAGTAGGATCTCTGTAGGTCATTAATGGGTTCATACAGACCATTCGGGGTAAAAGGGCCTCAGACTGTTCATCATCAGGATCTCACCCTGACATAATCACTACCTCCCACAAGCTATGGCAGCAAGGTAGGAAACATGAAAGGGTTCGGCGTTAAATATCCACAAAACACCTGCTCTGTACAAACACACACACCTGGCCTTAACCATATGTGCTATTAACTCCCTGGTACTTTTTAATGAGAGTGTAGCAAAGGTGTCACCACATAAGGGGATCAAGGGCTGAGGATCTATGAGAACCATATGTTGCAGAAGTGAACACACATGTCAGCAACACTCAGCGGGTGGGTCACCACAGGCGTTCTGGGTATCAGGCTCCAATGATAATGGACAGTGCTCAAGGGAGAGATTATTGATGAAAGGCGAGAACATAAATACTAACCTATGTTACCATTGTGCAATAAATTATTCCACAGAGCCTTTTAATCAAAGCACTTCAATATGTGGCCCACGCATGGAATCAGATTCCATCCGTCCGGATGTACGAACACCAAAGAGGATGCAGTGGGACCAGGTAACACGTGGAACTGGGTCATCTGGTGTTCCTTCAGACTGACCTGGTGTGTTTTTGGTACCTCCTGTCCCCTCAACAGGATCTCCATTCGGACATGCAGGACCTTGTTCATGATGAGGAATGGCTCCCTCGGGCCTTCACTCCCAGGACCCTTATGGTATAGGTCACAGAGCAGATGCCTGCACTGTCGGAGCCCTCTGATCCTATAGACCCTGAGGTATGCAGATGCTTTACTGGGCTGTTTTTAAAGTGTTGATGCGGTGCTGAGGAAGCCGAAGGAGCCCACCCTCTCAGTTCTTACGTAGACGTCTAGGCGTTTATGAGGACCTCTGGGTGAACACCATCCATCTAACAGAAGAACAGCAGCATACATCACAGCCGATGGAGTTTCTCTTTGTAGCCTAAATGAGACCTGGGCCATATGGATAAGACACGTAGCTGTACTGATGCAACGACAACTACTAAAATGATGCATTTGTGGAAGAAACGTGCACCACTGTTTTATTTGGTGTGACCCTTTAGCGACTAGCAACTAGTAGTTTGATTGTGGTAGCAATCAGTTTTCCCATCAACAATCTCACATATTGGCAGTTGTATATTTCATTTTTAAGTTTGCATTTCTCTACTTTAGACCGCTTATTGGAATGAATTATATCAGCAAAAGGCCACTGATGTGTAGCCTGTATGGCGGTTAGGATCCTTTCTGTTTTATGGTCCCAGCTCTAATGTGGACTGTCCAAAAATGGGAGGTGAGTTCTGAGTAGCTGGTAGACTACCATAGAATACTGTAGTGTTGGTGTTAGGGGGTCTGGAGAACTCAGGCAAGGTTACTCCATAGTTGTTCACTGAAGAACCAGTTATAAATGAATTGAGCTAAAAGCCAACTATTTGAGAATGTGTGAGAAATATTCAGCCACTCAATATTAAATTGAGGTAATGTACAATGAAAATATGATTATTCATGCCTACACATTTAATAATAAAGCAGCAGTTTTTACTAAACCTACATTTCTTCCCAATTAGGCATTTAGCGAAGACTAGCAGAGGCAAATTGATGTTTATACATTTTACATTTTCCTTTTTTCACAATCTGCATTTCTGAAGTCTTTCAATCAGTGTTCAGAGTGAGCTGTGGCCCAAACTTTCAGTTTCTGGAACCAACCAGACAGAACCTATCAGTTTCTGAGAGCAATCGCAATGATAGATTATTTTTTAAATCTAAAGATGGTCTTGGAGGTATTCAGATCCAGATTCCCAATGGAAAAGAAACAAATGTCTGTTGGCATAACGTTTGTCCAGAGCAAGCAGTTTGGGTAGCCAGACAAAAAGTTTACAATTGCCATCTTTTCCAAGGGGAAAACATGCTGACGTGTCTACAGGTCTGATAAAAAAAATGCATTTGCATGAACCCAAACCTTGATCCTTGCTTTGCAGGGAAACATCCGTTTTTTCTACTTAGGCCTGGTGTTTAGGTCCAGAGCCCTAGTGTAGCTCAATAACATCCTCTGTGGGTTATGTTGTATTCTCTGGCTTTCAGATTCAATCAGCTGAAAAATATTTACTGTTTCAATTGCTTTCTGAATCAGTTTCGTATTTAATTAATTTGTAAATGAAATCACATAAATATTTAAATTTAAATGTATCCCCTTTTCATTAGAAGTTATTAAACTATTTAATTAACCATTCATTGATAATTTCTTGTATCCCTGAGTGTTGAAGATACATCAGTCACTTGGCAGTAACAAGTATAAACGGTTTTAACTGGTTTAGTGTCAGCAGCTCTATGATGTTACCATGGAAGGGGATGGGAGGTGAGGTACGCATTCTTAAGAAAGCCTAAGGTAAAGAAACTGCACCTGCCCTTCCCTATTGTGGCTGTACTGGGGAGAGGACTTGTTATTCCCTGTGTTGGCTGTGCCCGGTTCAGCAACTTGTCCTTCCCTGTGTTGGCTGTGCCCAGTTCAGCAATTTGTCCTACCCTGTGTTGGCGGTGCTGGGTGAGCAATTTCTCCAACCCTGTGTTGGCTGTGCTGGGTGAGCGACTTGTCCTTCCCTGTGTTGGCTGTGCTGAGTGAGCGACTTGTCCTACCCTGTGTTGGCTGTGCTGGGTGAGCGACTTGTCCTTCCCTGTGTTGGCTGTGCTGGGTGAGCAACTTGTCCTTCCCTGTGTTGGCTGTGCTGGGTGAGCGACTTGTCCTTCCCTGTGTTGGCTGTGCTGGCTGACCACCTGCTCACAGGGCTCCTGTGTGGCTGTCAGGGTCCCAAGCACGGAAAACAGGGAAACCATTCAGACCGTCTTTATGCCTCCCCCTCTCTTTCTTTCACAGTACATCTCTCCATTTCTCTCTCTCTTTCTACTTTATGTCTCTCTATCCTCCTTGCCCTTAACTCTGACTCCCTCAGCGTATACCTCCCCATCAGTCCCACCATCTATCTGCTCATCTCTTTGTGTCCCTCTTCCTCACTCTCCTCCCCCTCCTCCCCCTCTCTTTCGACACAAACATAAACAACTGAGACCAGAGGCTGTTAAAATCCTCTGCTGGAACTCACTGGCCTTGGATGTAAAGGAGGAAGTAGTAAACAATAAATAATACATAACCCATAAATCACTCTGCTGGCCACAGAAAGGCCAGCAGTAAGTGTGTAGTTTTCCTGGGCCACTGAGGACCGTGTTGGGTGCTTAAGGGAGCCGCAGTAGGCTGGATGTCAGATGGACACTAACATCGAGAGTGTGGGTGTTGTGTTTTTAGACCAGGCCTTTTCAGCCTGTCTGTCGTGGAATTTAGCCAAAAAAACGACATCCTATGTTGATCCCTCTTCTCACAAGCCATCTTCTGGTCATCACTATACGGCCACGGACGAAAGAACACAAGTACAACTCCATCTTGTCACAAATGTGATTACAGCCACTAACCTTAACCTTACCTCAAATTAAGACTACAAAGCTCCTCCAATTGTCCATTCAATGTGTCTTCAAGCATGGCCATTTTAGCTCTTTTGGGGAAAGCTCTGACCCTGCTAACTACAGACATCATTATAACTCCCACTCACAGTCATTTCATCTCAAGTTCCAAAGCCATTACATTCCAGTAACATTACACAGTAGAATATATATATAATAGAATGACACAACAGAATGTTTAATTGAATGTCATGTTTGCAGAATTCTGTATGGCTCTGCTCCCGCATCAAAACCCTATGAACCAATCACAGGCAAACCAAAGGCCACTTAGAATGAACACGGCAACAAACGGGGGCTGTCTGGACATACTTTTTACTAGAAATAACATGGGTTTAGTTGAAAAGATGGGCCAGCAATGCAAATGTCAGTTGGACCTGTACACAGCAGGTCATAAAGTGGTTTACATTATAGCCCATAGACCATGGTCCTACCGTAACTCCATCACTGAGACGAATAATGAGACAATCAATGGAGTGTCGGCAGGCAGATTACCATATGTCTGACCTTTGATATACTGTAGATGACTGAAAACCTTGAGAAAACAACATTCATCACTCTTTAATACCAGCCACTTTTGGGCTTCAGGGTTGAGAGTCTCACTGAACATGAATGACCCAAAACACAGGCTTTAAACAAAACTAGCATTATTTGCCTCATGGGTAGGGATGAATGAGTTATTGTTCCACCCCATTAGGTAAACAAACTGTCAACAGATTTAAATAATATATGTGTTTATGTTTTCCTGGAAAGACTGCTGTTGCATGTTGACATTGAATGCAGTTATACACATTCATGCTCATACCAATTGCCCCATAAAATGAATCGACTATAAATGACGCAACAAAAAAACATATAAAATATATTAATTCAAGTCTATGATGATTTTCATGTTCATAAGAATGCATTAGATTACACAAAGAACACAGGCCCAGACAGTAGCAACCACAGGAGGCAGATAAAGCCTGCCCTACCTCAAATTAATATGCTACATGGGTCCTTTGTCATCAATAACCAAACCATTCAATGGCAGCTGATTAAACATAACAGTGGACGTGTGTATTCAGAGCACGAACATCCAAGACCAGAAACTAAAGGTGCGGCCGCGGATATAACGCTGCTACCGCGATGGCAATACCTGTTCACCATTCTCCACCATTCCGCTAAGCTCACTCACCATTCACTGTGCGAGATGGACAGGTATGCAGGGAAAGCTGTCTGGTCCGGTACCAGTCGTCTTCTCGTGTGCAAACAGGTTTTTCTCCACCTAGAGTGGAGTGGAACACGGCAGCGAGCTCTCTATGGGTCTTGAATTACAACGCCTTGATGAGAATCTGTATCCCCGCCGCTAGCCTAAAACCAATCCTCTCTGTCGCACCTGTCTCTTCTTCGAGTGGCTTCTGCGCGTAACCGTGGCATCCCCGTTATTTTCCAGTGAATGCGTCCAGACCTTCCGGTCCAAACCTTCAAATAAAGCTGGTGAAAGCAAAGTACGCTATATGCAAGTGTATAGGTGGGTTTTGTATAGGTTACATTCCACAGCCACTGCCTAAGATGGAGATATTTTCGGACACCCCTGCAAATTACAAAATGAAACCCACGTCTATAATCGGTGTAGAGAGGTTGGCATAACCAAGCATCACCTTTATGACTACAAAGCGTAGGCTTTAATTTGCACTGAAAATACTCACGAGGTTTTCCATTCAGTCTTAATTCATTATCTCTCTGTCTGTGGCCCCCAGATGAGAAGTCTGGGTTTGCATGCAGCGCTCACTTGACAGTCCAAGAGAGACAACGGCTCTCCGCTGCTGTTGGCTCTCCTCCCGGTTTTTATTCGCCACCGGTAAAGCTATCAGTTATCAGGCTTTAGGCTCATCCTAGACAAAAATGTGGTTTCTAGAAAGGATAGCAACGCGGAGTGGCTCCTATTGCCAATATTACATCAAACAACTAAAACAGACACATACATATTCAGGGGCCCATTGCACAAAGACACTGCACCCCATAACGCATGAATGGGGCGTCTTTCCTCTTTCTCTACCCCTTCTCTTTCTCTCTCTATCGAACGCGCACGCGCGCACAAAACTATTTCACATTACTTGGCATTGTAAAATCACGTAGTTATTGCCAGCTCGAAATATATCGTCTCAGAAATCTAAATACTGCGTTTAAACTTAAACAGTAAACAATTAGGTTCGGAAAATGTCTATTTTAGAGAAATAATGACATTGTTATAAGGATCCCATAACATGTTATCTAATAAAACATTTCATAACCCATAAAGGACAAATCTGCGTGTGAAAATGTCAAAGATAATTATATCCTTCATTTTACAAAACTGCATATAAAAGAACCACTGCCGTAGGAATAAAAAGAGCGTGAGGAAAGATGCCAGTGTGATCATTTCCCACAGGGAAACGTTGCTGTCATCGACTTCCATTGCTATCTGTGAAAGCTGTCAAAACTAAAGAAAAAAATGACAGGGGAGCAGGAGGAGGAGTCTGAGTGGCAGATGTCTTCAGAGAGGGATCTCAACAACAAGAGAAGAGTATCTCCATAATGGTGTTGTACTGTAATGATGTGTAAATTCACCTAATGGAAATGCACCAGTCTACTAAAAGCCAATTTAAATAATTTGCTGAAAGAGCAGTGGGCCACATTTTAACCTACACTGCAGCAAATCATGTGCAGTGGAGGCAGTAACTTTAACCTGATGAACCATCATAGGCCACATAAAGGGAGTTGTTAATTTATAAGCACAAAGGTCATCCTTGTCATTGATTGGATGGTGGCAACGTTGGTGTTGCTCTCAGAGTTGACATGTGCGCATTTTCTAAATGTTGCTGACACTCAGTCAGAGTTGCATGACTCATAGTTGTGAGGAGCGTTTCCAGACTGGGACCGATCTGAACCAATCATAGATTTAATGTACTGTACTCCACTTTAGTCTTCTGGGGATGGTTGCACCAGCTGGGCGTAAAGAGGCTGGTTGTAAATGCTAAGCGTATCTACGTCCGACTTCTGATCTCAGAATTTGCGGTTATTGCACATACCAAAAATAAGACCAGTTGTGACTAAGTTCAGCGTAATTCATAGGATTTGCATAATGATGGTTGCTGGCACCAGTTACTAGGCTGCTAACATTGCCGTGGCAGTTCTAAACTTCATCAAAGATGTTATTTTGCCCATCACTTTGTATGGTCTCCCATTATGCATGCATACGTTATTATACACAACTACATGCATCTATAAGTTATTATTAGATTACATTTCTATAATTAAATGACAACTATTCATTGTTACTATACAACAAATGTTGTAATATATTAGACCATTATTGAAGCCACCAGGTCTCTGGTGAAAATCAAAAATCAGTGAATTCACATTTCATTACTGATAGTCCCAAACTGTGGACAAGTTTGATTAACATTTCAACACTTTTGGTGGGACCGCATCAGTTTGCTCTTTTGTGAGGACTTCATAAATCATCATAAATAAATGTCAGACTTCTAATTTAATGAATATCACCTGGAAAAATGTTAGCTAAACTGAAGTTTGTGCATTGGGATTTTGTAGCACTGATCAAATTATTTAGCAAGCATTTTAAATAGAACTTAAAATGTGATTATTTTGGTTGTTACTCACGTAACCCACTATGCCCCAGCCTTTTCTGACCAAAATGATTGATATTCAATAATATCTCAGATTCATCATCTGTTTATTTGATAAATGTTTAATACAGTGAACTCTAAGGTCCGGTTTCACAGACACACATTAAGACTATAGTCCTGGACAAAAAAATCAAGCTCACTTGAGTTCACTGTTTTAGTCCAGGACTAAGCTTATCTGTGTCAATGAAACCGACCCAAAATGTATTTAGATAGAGACACTTTTATTGTATTTTTGGCTCTGTGTTCCAGCACTTTGGAATTTGAAATGATACAGTGACTATGTGGTTAAAGTACAGACTCTCAGCTTTAATTTGAGGGCATTTCATCCATATTGGATAAACCCTTTAGATATTACAACTCATTTGATACATGGTCACCTAATTTTAGAGTACCAAAAATATTTGGACAAATTAAATATACAATAAAAGTAGTCATGTTTGGTACTTGGTTGCATTTCCTTTGTATGAAATTATTGCAAGAAATTTGAAACCTATTGACATCATTAGATACTGGTATCTTACACTGCTGCCATCTCCAGTTCCTGCTTGTTTTGGGGCTTTTTTGCCTTTAAATTGACTAGGTCCCTTAAACTCAACTCTGGACCTCGAACCCAGTCCCACTACGTTTTTTTTTTATTACAACCCTTTAATCAGGGACTTATTTAGACCTGGGACACTAGGTAGGAGCAAATAATAATGGACCTCTTAGGGTAAAAGTAGAGAACCCCTGGACAAGGTGATTGACTTGATCAGAATATCCTGTAATTTAATCTGATATTGATGAAAATACTACTCCTACTCCCTAACCTTAACCTTAGCGATCTATCCTTTTTGCCCTAAAGCCTATATAAGGACTGTAAAATGGTTAGTCAGTGAGGCCCACAGTTGGTCGCTGGTAGTATTTCAATTGGCTCTGTGTCCTTTAAGTGTATTTGTTTCCCTTGATCTGCAAGGATTGTGGCGTTTGTACAGTGATGGTGACAGCGGTCACTGTGTTCAGGGTATTGTTGGTTTGAGTCCAGCAAGGGCAGACAGAGAAAAACATTTGCTAACTTTTGCTGAAACCTAAAAATAAACCTAATTCTAGCACAATGACAGATTGTAAGTTTTACCCTAATTCTAACCCTATTTTTCATGTGGGGCCTGCCAAAAAACTTGTGGGGCCTACATTTTTTTGTTTTTCTATCTTTTTTGGGACTTTTTAATCTCCACATATACACAGACCTGGAACACACACACCGATGCACACACACAACACACATATAGCAGTTGTTAAGCATTTGACAAGCAGTCTACAATACCTTGTTGTTATTCCTTAATGTATTATTGTTTTGCAATGTGGACAGACAATTATTTAATCCAAAAGATATGGTCCTTTGTTAAAAAAATATTAAATTCTGGATCTAAATTTAGTGTTGTACATGTACGTTTGTGTGTGTCTGATCCTGATTTTACCAGGGAAACACCAACCCCAGAAAGTCAGGAAAACCTGACATTGTGGTCTCCACAAGATTTTTTAATCCGATCTAGACAGGGGAAAAGTTTCTAGCTTAAAGGTTAGGTTTAGGGTAAGCCTGGGGTTAGGTTTAGAGTTAGGTTAAAGATAAAAATGAAATTTAATTTATTGAAGTTAAGATTAGGGTTATGTTTAAAGTTATGTAACATAGCGTCTTTAGCTGTCTTAAATGTAAATGTCTCAGGTCCCCCCAGAATACAAAGACAAATGTGTGTGTGTGTGTCTGTGTACAATAATGCTGTCAAATTATCTTAGTTGCCTACTATGGCGCGTTGACTATTTCAGCCTATTTCCAATGCAAATAATCGGCTGCAATGTAGCCAAACCCACATATATGAAGCAGATTGTATTATACGTTTCATAAACGTTTTTTCCGTTGTAAAATGGCCACGCCCTCTCCATCCGTCACTTCCGGGTCTAGTCGGACAGGGTTGTGGAAAAAAACTGGTTGTCATGATATTTAGCTAGCCAATCTACAAATGACAGGCACGTATCAAAATATACAGAGTACATTATCCATGTCAGGGTGCAAGAAGGATTTTCTTGGTATTGTGCAGCTTTTTTTGATAGACAGTGATATTTTACATTGTCCGCAAACCCATCGTGAATTGGTAAGTTAACCTAGCCAGCTAACGTTAGCCTACTAGCTAGCTACAGTACCTGATTGATGTTTGACATAGCTAGCGTATCAAACTAGCATTAGCTACACACCAGCCAAAAAACTGTTTTTACCGGTAGCTAACGTTAGCTAGTCAGAGTTTTTGCGTTAAGTATTCGCTATTTTCCCAAGTTTAATTATTTAATCACACGCCGTTAGATATTTAGCATTGGTTCAGAGGGTGTGCTAATATCTTAATGGCAACGTTAGATAGCTAGCTTAGTATATCGAGCTAGCTACAGTAGTTTTCAATCTAGCTGGCCAGTCAGCTAACGCGTTAGTTTGAGTTATGCGCATTATTGAACATTACATCAAGGAGTGAGTGATTCATCCTGTGCAGTGTGATATAGAATCTAATGTTACATATTAACAAAGAGCTTTTAAACCATCTTTGCTAGTATCCACTCATATTTCTTACTAGGTATGTTGCTAACTAGTTAACGTGAATTCACAGTCAGTATGTACATTTAGAACGTTTACAACAGCTAACGTATTTTATTTTATGTCTGCTATGGGAACTTACGTTAAACGAACATTAAACGTTGTTTGCGAACTTGGATATTGTCTTACACTTGCTAACCAGTAATTCTGCATGTAAATCTGTCATAACGAGTCTCTTCCGAAAGGTCAGGACCGTATGCCGTGTATCCACTGGGACACAGATTCATACTCTACTCGTCTGTCCCATTTCACAGAATAGTATGCTAGCTAGATGATCAGGTCTGTACTGTGTGCTCATTGTACTGTTTATCCACTGATCCAGCCTGCTGAGTGACCTGACCAGGTGACGTTGGCGCCTCTGTGTGCCTGTGCCGTCTCAGACCAAGAACCTCTGGGACCTGAATACTGGTAGGTTATTTTTTTTGCCTTCACCATCACAGAAGCTTCATCCATCAGTGTGTCTTCATCCACTCACCCCCCCCCCCCTTGTTTTCTGTCATCAGTAGAAGATGAACGGGCTGTCAATTAGAGAGCTATGCTGCCTTTTCTGCTGCCCTCCTTGCCCCAGCCGCATCGCAGCCAAGCTGGCCTTCCTCCCTCCAGAGCCCACCTACGCCATGCTGCCTGACCCAGAGGCTACAGCTGTTGCGGCAGCCGGGACTACTCCTGTGGGTGCTCCCCCCTCGCTGGGGGCTCCGGGCCTCCGCTCCAGGCTGGGTGGCGGCGGAGGGGACAGAGGAGGTGGTGTGGGGGGGGGAGGCGGCGGTGGAGAGGGCAGGTGGAAGCTCCACCTGACAGAGAGGGCGGAGTTCCAGTACACCCAGAGAGAGCTGGACATGACTGATGTGTTCCTGACCAGGTCCAGCCGAGGGAACCGGGTGGGCTGCATGTACATACGCTGTGCCCCCAGTGCCAGGTGAGGAGGGGGAGGGAGGGGGGAGAACTGTGTCAATTAGTTGGGGTGTCAGGACGTTTCTCTTGTTCATTTTCAAAGAGAGAGAGAGAGAGAGAGAGAGAGAGAGAGAGTTTGTTTCTGTCTGTGCATAGTGAGGATCCTGGTAGAAATAGACATCTGTGCAGGTCGTTCTATTTGTAGAAATGCGTTTAAGTTAGATGGTGTTCCATTTAGTTCTATGATTCTATTGTAGTGCGTGTCACACTTCAATTTGTCCTTTTTGTTCTTATTCACCTTCTCTTCATACCGTCCTCTCATTGCCCCTCATTTTGCTCCTGTCCTTCATGTTTCTACTAGGTTCACAGTGCTGTTCTCCCATGGGAATGCAGTAGACCTGGGTCAGATGAGTAGCTTCTACATTGGTCTGGGCACGCGTATCAACTGTAACATCTTCTCCTATGACTACTCTGGTTATGGTGTCAGCACAGGCAAACCTTCTGAGAAGAACCTCTATGCTGACATAGATGCAGCCTGGCACGCTCTACGCTCCCGGTAAATACACACACATTAATAGTAATCAATACATTTAAAGAGTAGGTAGCATGTTACTCATCAAAGTAACAGAATAGTGTGGTCAGTGTCCTGTATTTAAATGTTAACATTTAATTAATTTAGCAGATCAGGACAACTACATGATTCAGTCATAGTACATTGTACTTGTTAACATAGCTGCCAGCAGTGTCTTCTCTAGAGGGAAACAAGTCAAGTGCAATGTTTTTTCATGAAAGTTGAGGATCTTGTTTTTTTTGCATTTACATATACACACACACACATTCATACAGTAGTAGTCAAACATTTTAAACACCTTTTCATTCAAGGGATTGTTTTATTTTTTACTATTTTCCGCATGAAATAACATATATGGAGTCATGTAGTAACCAAAACATGTGTTTAACAAATCAAAATACATGTATATTTTAGATTCTTCAAAGTAGCCACCCTTTGCCTTGATGTCAGCTTTGTACACTCTTGGCATTCTCTCAACCAGGTAGTCATGAGGTAGTCACTTGGAATGCTTTTTCAACAGTCTTGAAGGAGTTCCCACACATGCTGAGCGCTTGTTGACTGCTTTCCCTTCACTCTGCGATCAAACTCAACCCAAACCATCTCAGTTTGGTTGAGGTCAGGGGATTGTGGAGGCTTTATCTGATGCAGCACCATCACTCTCCTTGGTCAAATAGCCCTTATATGGCCTGGAGGTGTGTTTTGGGTGATTGTCCTGTTGGTAAACAAATAATCGTCCTACTAAGCGGCAACCAGATGGGAGGGCGTATCGCTGCAGAGTGCTGTGGCAGCCATGCTGGTTGAGTGTGCCTTGAATTCTCAATAAATCACAAGATGGTGTCACCAGCAAAGCACCATCTCACCTCCATGCTTCGCAGTGGGCATCACACATGCGGAGGTCATCCGTCCACCCTCTTTGCATCTCACAAAGACATGGTGGTTGGAATCAAAAATCTGAAATTTGGACTAATCAGACCAAAGCATGTAATTTTCTTGGGACAAGCAAGTCTCTTCTCATTGGTGTCCTTCAGTAGTGGTTTCTTTGCAGCAATTTGACCATGAAGGCCTGATTCACGCAGTCTCCTCTGAATAGTTGATTTTGAGATGTGTTACTTCTAATTCTCTGAAGCATTTATTTTGGCTACCATCTGAGTTGCAGTTAATTGCTGACTTTTGCGGCTTGTAACTCTAATGAACTTATCTTCTATAGCAGAAGTAGAAGTAGCAGAAGTAACTGCCACTGTGAAGGTCTTCCTTCACAGTGGCAGTACTCATGAGAGCCAGTTCTATCATAGCGCTTGTTGGTTTTTGCAACGGCACTCTTTAAAGTTTCCAGATTGACTGACCATGTCTTAATGATGGACTGTTGTCTCTCTTTGGTTGTTTGAGCTGTTCTTGCCAAAATATGGACTACAACATTAGACATAATGATAGTCTTCTGTATACCAACCCCACCTTGTCACAACACAGCTGATCCAATGCATTTGGAAGGAAAGTAATTCCACAAATGACCTTTTAACAAGGCACACCTGTTCATTGAAATGCATTCCAGGTGACTACCTCACGAAGCTGTTTTAGAGAATACAAAGACAATGCAAAGCTGTTCATCAAGGCAAAGGTTGGCTACTTTGAAGAATCTACAATGTGAAAAATGTTCATCTGTTTAACACTTTTTTTGGTTACTACATGATTCCGTATGTCTTATTTCATAGTTTTGCTGTCTTCAGTGTAATTTTGCAATGTGGAAAATAGTAAAAAGAAAGAAAAATGCTTGAATGAGTAGGTGTATCCA
The DNA here is from genome assembly GCA_016801175.1 of Esox masquinongy. Classification (NCBI taxonomy): domain Eukaryota; kingdom Metazoa; phylum Chordata; class Actinopteri; order Esociformes; family Esocidae; genus Esox; species Esox masquinongy. The sequence continues at coordinate 16,208 of JACXGI010009531.1, forward strand.
TGCTCTTGACTGGTACTGTATGCACTACTGTATACACACACACACTCAGCAGCCAGTTTACCCATTCATTACTGGATTGGACCCTATTTTGCCTCCAGAACATTTAATATGGTTAAATGTCAGACGTGATGTCCTCAGTAATATGCTGGCTGCCTCAGTCCTCTGATCCACTTTATGTAATAACAAAACAGTGGAGAAGGCGTGACTTGGGACTGTTTGCACACTGCTGCAAGTCCTGAGGCTACATTGGGTTACATGCTATTGTCCATTTAATCAGCTGGATTCAATGATCAGCTGACAAACACACACTCATCAACTTATCATGAAGACCTTTGATCAGCTACAATAGATAGTGCTGGCTGAGACAGCATACACAGTTGCCCTTCAGGAATTGGCTAATAGCAGGTAGGTGTCCACCCATCTGCCCAGAGGAGGTAAAAGCACACTTTGGTGTTGAAATATGATTTGGCTCTTCTACACGCTTAAACACTTCATTATAAACCAGGAGGTTAGAATCCTGAATGCCGATTGTCTAAAGGCTGTGGTATATGTAAACAATAAGGCACAAGGGGTGTGATGTATTACCAATATTCCACGGGTAAGCACTGTATATAGGCGCCCTGTGATTTGCCTTAGAAGAGCTCTTAGCTGTGATATATCGGCCATATACCACAGCCCCTAGTGGCTTATTGCTTAAACACCCTTTAGATAGATTATGATAGACACGCGGTTTAGACTTGTGTTTCTCGGAGGGTTGTTTGCTGGACGTGCACCATATGTGAACCGCAGGCAGCGGCTTGGACCCCCAGACCAACCTTTGACATATCATATCCACCGGACAAAGTATTTCTTCAGTTGGTTGTTCCTCTCTCTGTGTTTCAGGTATGGGATCAGTCCAGAGAACATCATCTTGTACGGGCAGAGCATCGGCACAGTGCCCACGGTGGACCTGGCCTCTAGGTTTGAGTGTGCTGCCGTAGTGCTCCACTCCCCCCTCACCTCTGGCATGAGGGTGGCATTCCCCGACACCAAGAAGACCTACTGCTTCGACGCTTTCCCCAAGTGAGAGACACACACACACACACACACCAAAAGACAAATGGACGCTATGGCCCTCATTTTTGGGGTATCTAAAGATTCCCACTGGAATCTTAAGCACGTCGCCATATTTGTTTTCTGTTTTTGTTAACAGATAAAATGGGTGCTGTAGAACACTTCTTTCACAACTACTGGCTGTGCATCTTTAAAATAGTTATTTTGGTTCCTCTGCCAAAAACCTTGATGCAAAATAATAAATATGCAATTGCAGAAAAACTGCCGAGGTATTGGAGATTGCCTAGTAACTGCTTATAACCTGTGCGTTGCAGCATAGAGAAGGTGTCTAAGATCCCTTCCCCGGTGCTGATCATCCACGGGACGGAGGATGAGGTGATAGACTTCTCCCACGGCCTGGCTTTGTTTGAGCGCTGCCCCAAGGCCGTGGAGCCCCTCTGGGTCGAGGGGGCGGGACACAACGACATCGAGCTCTACAGCCAGTACCTGGAGAGACTACGACGCTTCATTAACCAAGACCTGGCCGCGGCACACGCCTGAGAGGAAACCTGTCGTGTGTGCGTGTGTGCGTGTGTGCGTGCGTGTGTGCGTGCGCGCGTGTCTGTCGTGTGCATGTGTCTGTCTCTGTGTGTATGTGAGTTAGTACATTTAAAGGAGCATCCACTTTGATAAAAGAAACCGTGCGTGCGTGCATCCAGTCATCTGGGTCCGTGTGTGTTTCCTCATGGAAATTGATATAGACACAACTGTCAGACCTTCCCAAGAGACTTTCTCTGCGTGCGTGCGTGCGTGCGTGCGTGCGTGCGCGCGCGCGCGTCTTCTATGTGTACATATCAGAGTTGAACATTCTCTCTGTACGGAACAGTGGACCGCGTTCGGTCTGCTGTGGTCTCTGGTAATGGACAGCTCCCCCTCTGTACTGCCTTCACCAATCCACTTCTGCAGGGGCAAGCAGACTGAATCCATTTAACTAGTACTATGGGGAAGAGTCTGCTGTCCTATGACTGTTTGAACTGGTCAGCTGAAGGTTAGGATAATTGAGTGGGGGTGGGGAATGAAAATGTACTAAATTATTACTTTGTTTGGCTGTTGACTCAATATTGTCCAATGTGTCTGAGTTTTAAGGGTGGCGATATTGATGTCTATGAAGCCTGAGATGAACATAGCCTAATCCCAGATCTATTTATGGTCAGTTTGGGGTAAATATCAGATCTAGAATCAGGCTATCAAATGGCTATTGTATTTTCCTTTGTAGGGAGGCCTTCTGTCTCGATAACTAATGTGAAAATAATATCTTTGGTTATCAGTTTTTAGGGATAGGGGTTCATTTTATAGACTGTCTTCGCTACAACTCTTAAGAAGACTTTGGTTTACAACGTTGAGGAAAGAGCAGGATTTATGATCAACTGCAGTGGACAATGTCTACAAGGCCATCAAAGCTGTCATTTTCTGTCAAACTGTAATGTTATTTCATGTTTTACATCTGACTGCATATTTATGAATTGGTGGATCAGTTTGCAGCTATTATTCTGTATCACGACAGACCTTTTCTATTCCTGTTCCTGATAAGAAAGACATGCTCTTATATCGTCTTAGAAGTAGAACAGTTTAACTGAATCAAAGATCTAAAATTAATTTACAGTCCTCATTATTGTCCTCAAAATATTGATTCATGTATTTTTCTCAAGTAATACAAATATTTACGCAGTGTATA
>JACXGI010009531.1:19074-30103 GCA_016801175.1 Esox masquinongy
CGAAAGACTAGAAGCCAGGACTCTAGGAATGATCTAGTCAAAATACTAAAGTTACTGTAAGTAATTGTACCTCTCCATTGACGGGACACTGTACACTGCATAACACTACACACCACTGTTGGGTGGGCTGCTTTTTCATGTCACTTTGAACAAAGATCTACTCCATTGTCACCGTATGCTATCAGCTAAGCTGGTGGAAGTCCCTTGATCTCTTGTTCCATGGTTCTTGGCTGTTCTGGGTTCTAGACTCTCTGGGGTTGTAACGAGACTGTACCCTAAGAGGTTCTTGCTGAGATGGTATCTGAATAAAGGGGGGATAGTTAATACAGTTGTTCAATGAGACTTGAGACTAAAGAAATAGTCTCTCGACCCTGTGATGATGATTTGAGATATCGGTTTTCGATACCCTGACAACTGTGTGCATGTCCATTATTTGTGTTGGGGTGGGGGTATAACTTAGTGTGTGTGATGTCGGTTGGAAAATTAGAAATCAAGGCATCACTATATAAAGCTTTTTAAACAGGGGGTATCAATTCAGTTTTTATTACTGAAATTAAACTGATGTATTGATTTGAGTTTTGTGCTAGAATTTGGATGGGGACAACCCTGGGTGGGATTAGAACATGTGGGTGTGGTTTATATATGAATATTGTACTTACCTATTCTGTTCTACAGTATGTTTGTTATTATTTGTAATTTCTTTTTTTGAACAAAAAATAAGATGTAATGATATGAATTAATGGGACTAAATCTTGACATTTTTATTGACAATGGGGTGAAAAAAAAATAAAGAACAATTATGTACAAAAAATATAAACCTTTTGACTTAAGGTTGAAAAAACAAATCTATTCTTATTCAGTGTAGTTATTACAGTTCATAGGGAATGAAGGGTGTTTACACAGTGATGTTTAAGAAATGTACAGAGAAAACAAAATTGAGTTGTTGAGTATCCTTTTTAAGTACATGCTCTTATAGACTGAACATATACTATGCAGATGAATACCCTATTGGTAATTACTGTTTGTACAGCAAATGTTTGTCCTTGGGTCTCTTTGGTTTTGAGGAGAGAGTGTCCCCTGCTGGCCTGGTACCACTACTGACACCAGACAGTCACCATAAATTAAAAAAAACAGGAATTACCAGCTGAGCTGCAACTATGTTTGTCTTCTAGTTACCAAGATTTAACTGAGACCAACAGTGTTGCAGGTGGAACCAATAACCATAAAACAGTACAGTGTGTGCATGTATATATGTGTATATATATTTGTGTGTGTATATATATATTGCACACACAAAGTATCAGGAGATACATAGTTCTTATTTCTGCTATGGAAAGCTGTTTCAGTGTTCATAGATTTTATATAAAATAATAATATAGACCTAAAAAATATTATTTTGATATAGATACAACATTTTAAAAGAATACATATTACAGTAACCTTCATGGGGGAAAGGTTACATTTCCTTCAGTCTAAATAATGCGAAACATGGTAATACATCCAGAAAATGATAACTATTGATATCAAAACTTGAATGTTTGGCATTGAATCCTAAAATAATTATTAATGTAAACTATATTAATAGTTACATTTTCTAAATCATTTTTTATGTATATCATTTTTAACTATTTAATTTTTTTTATCGGCTACGTATGTTTAAATGTCTCCATGCAACTGCAAAGTGTTTTGGCTAGACTTTAGGCTGCAGTGTGGACAGAATATATCATGTTACTTGAAAGAATCACACCACAGGAAACAAATATTTACATATAATATGTACTTAGTAAAAGGATAGTTCCAAACTTTGACCATCAAGCCCTTTTTATCGCTCCACACAGTCAAATTAATTTATGGATGCCTTTGGTCTCTGCGTTAGCAATTTAGCTAATGCTTATTGGCAACTTCCTACAAATTAAACACACAGATGTCAACATGGTGTCTGTGATTTAATCTGACTGGGTGAGTAGATAGAAGGTATCAGTGCCAAATTCCCAATCTGACCCTTTGACAGGTTAATGCATAAGGGGTGAAACTGTCAAATTAGTGACTAAACACCATTAATTGGGGTGTCAAACACCAGTAGGTGGCGCTAGAGTGAGCAATTATATCAACCGTGGTGCAGCTCCAATGACATGAAATAGGGTCTATTTTTCATACAGAATGTGGATTTTATTGTTGCTTTGGACAAACAGTAATGCACTTCAGTCTTCCAGCATGTGTGTTTCTTCAGACTACATTTCCTGTTATCTGTGAATGAAAGGAATAAGCTGTGAGGAGGAAGAGAATAACACTCCCACATATTTTCACACATTATCTCTCTTTCTCACACACACACACAGTTATTAAACAGTTTGTTTTCCAAAAATGTTTCCCAGACATGCAAATCTTATGCCATTAGTAACCCTAACATTTCCTTGTACTGTGGCCTTCAGCAACAAGCCATCTGTCCCATAGAGACTAATAAGTCTATGCTGACAACACAGAGCCTCCTCTAAACAGTCAGCTAAGTCACTGAGCTACACTGCACTCCACCTGTGCTCATCTGACTGACAAACGATACTGTACATATATTATACAGTATATTCATCGTTTAGACTTCATCTGATATGCTCACCACCCATTGGTAAATTAAGTATGTACATTTTATGTAGCTGTTGCATAAACCAGATGGAAAGTTAAATCGCGCTGTTCACAACTGGGTTAGGAAAAGCTTCAGGACGGTAGATCTTTAGGAATGAAGATCTTTAGTAACCCTGCCTTGAAGCATTTGAAGGATTACAGTTACTCAACAAAAAGAATACATCTATGTACTGAAAGTGAAAACTCAAATGGCAACAGTGGGTGTTCCCATGGTCATGCATGATAACCGTAGCGTGACATTCCTCTGGAGCCGTTGTTCTCTGATTTACCCTTATTTCTGTCTGAGAACATCACCTCACCCCCCCCCACTCCCTTCCCTCCTTTTCTCCACACATTGTTTGAGGTCTCACCCTTACGCCTGTTCCATTTTAAAAGCAGTTGTTGTTTTCTAATTTCAGAAATGACTTTATATTTAAGCTTAACGTTTTGGATTAGGTTTAAGGCTTGGGTATAGGGATCATTGATCTCTGGGTTTCCAGTTCCAAGAAGAATAGAAAAACGAAGGGGCATGTAACTCACTCTCTGTGTGGTATGGATAACTCAGACAGGGCCCCGAGAGAACTCAGCTGCTCTTCTAAAGCTATAATCCGCAGGCCAATGTATCCTGATGACAGCAGTAGCACAGCCAACCTACACAAATACACACACACAAACCATCTTAAAGGGAGAAGGTCCTCTCTCTTCTTGTGTGAAACATTGTCATACTCAATCCATATGTTACTATCTCCGATCCATCTCTCTACCCTTCTGTTTAGGAATTAACCTGCCATTTAAACAGACAATCAGTTGGAAGGTTCGTTCTTCAACAATTCCCTGGTATCCTGAAAGACAACTTACCTAACTAGACAGACAGACAGACAGACAGACACGTACACTTCTAGGAAGACCGCAAAATAACAATGACAATATACAGACAATAGAAACTGACAATTGATGTTCAACATTTTTAAATGAATCCACTCATTCAACACTTACACATCAGCATGTGTGTGTGAATAAAAGTGATGAACTAGTCAAGATAAAGAGACCTGAGAGGGTTAGAATACACAATCAGATGGAAACAGATAGACTGAAGAACAGCACTCACAGAAACAGACAGATGAATAGGAGAACAGCACTCACAGAAACAGACAGATGAATAGGAGAACGGCACTCACAGAAACAGACAGATGAATAGGAGAACGGCACTCACAGAAACAGACAGATGAATAGGAGAACGGCACTCACAGAAACAGACAGATGAATAGGAGAACAGCACTCACAGAAACAGACAGATGAATAGGAGAACAGCACTCACAGAAACAAATAGATGGAGAGGAGGATGTTGGACTTTCTCATCACTCTGACTAGCCATTTCACCCTTCCAGTGATGTTCCAAACCCACGAGTCATCTGGATAGGGGACAAAAACACAAAACGCCATTCCAAGTGTAAATGAGTGTGTGAGGTATACAGTTAGGTCCAGAAATATGTGGACACTGACACAATTTTCATAATTTTGTCTCTGTACGCCACCACAATGGATTTGAAATGAAACAACCGAGATGCAATTGAAGTGCAGCCTTTCAGCTTTAATTCAAGGGGTTTAACAAAAATATTGTATGAAACGATTAGGAATAGCAACCATGTTCATACACAATCCCCTTATTTCAGGGGCTCAAATGTAATTGGACAAATTAACACAATCATAAAATGAACATAAAATGTTCATTTTTAATACTTTGTCGAGAATGCTTTGCAGGCTATGACAGCTTGAAGTCTGGAACGCATAGACATCACCAAACGCTGGGTTTCCTCCCTTGTGATGCTTTGCCAGGCCTTTACTGCAGCTGTCTTCAGTTGTTGTTTCTTCGTGGGTCTTTCTGCCTTAAGTTTTGTCTTCAGCAAGCGAAATTCATGCTTGATCGGATTGAGATCAGGTGACTGACTCAGCCATTGCAGAATATTCCACTCTTTGCCTTAAACAACTCCTGGGTTGCTTTCGCAGTATGTTTTTGGTCGTTGTCCGTCTGTAAAGTGAAGCGCCATCCAATCAACTTGGCCTCCACCGTGTTTTACAGATGATGTGGTATGCTTCGGATCATGAGTCATTCCAAACTTTCTCCATACTTGTTTCTTCTCATCATTCTGGTACAGGTTGATATTTGTTCAAAGAATGCTGTTCCAGAACTGGGATGGCTTTTTTAGATGTTTTTTGGCAAAGTTTAATCGGGCCTTTCTATTCTTGAGGCTTATGAATGGTTTGCACCTTGTGGTGAACCCTCTGTACAGTATTTGCTCTTGTGAAGTCTTCTCTTCATGGTAGACTTAGATAATGATATGCCTACCTCCTGGAGAGTGTTCTTCACTTGGCTGGATGTTGTGAAGGGGTTTTTCTTTACCATGGAAAGGATCCTACGATCATCCACCACTGTTGTTTTCCGTGGACATCCAGGCCTTTTTGTGTTGCAGAGCTCACCAGTGCGTTCTTTTTTTCTCTGAATGTACCAAACTGTTGATTTGGCCACTCCTAATGTTCCTGCTATCTCTCTGATGGATTTTTTTTTTTGCAGCCAAAAGATGAAGGATGATGGCTTGTTTCACTTGCGTTGTGAGCTCCTTTGACCACATGTTGTGGGTTCACAGCAACGGCTTCCAAATGCAAATGCCACACTCGGAATCAACTCCAGACCTTTCACCTGCTTAATTGATGAAGAAATAACAAAGGAGTAGTCCACACCTGTCCATGAAACAGCTTTTGAGTCCAATTACTTTTGGTCCCTTGAAAAAGGGGGGTACATACATTAAAGAGTTGTAATTCCTAAACCCTTCCTCCAATTTGGATGTGAGAGATTGCACATAAAGCTGAGAGATTGCACTTTAAGCCCAATTCATTCAATTAACTTTAACTTGAATATATTTTGGTAAACAGCCAAAATAACAAAACTTGTGTCAGTGTCCAATTATTTCCGGTGTACTGGGAAGTGGTTATCACCTCATGTCTATATCCTGTCTTTCTGTTAACTGTCTCTCTAGGATGTGGTGTCTTACCTCTGCCAGCCAGCTCTATAGGACGGCTCCACTCCATCCTGTCCTCCACACTGGATTGGCTGGAGGTCTGTGGGGATAGAAGGGTTAAAACATGTCCTTATACAAAAGGCTCCTGATTACGGTATGTGCTGTCTTTGTAAATAAAACAGAAAAAGTGAACACGAACTATGGAACTTTCACCCTAACTTATGGAACATTCCAGACTGCAATATCCGAGGTGGCAAAAAGCAGATCAATCATCAGACACCAGACACCAGCATGACAACCAAGGAGAGCCGGTTTTCATTTACAGTAAAACGAGCCAAAACTGAAGCGATGCAAGGTGGTGTGTGGTAGGAATCCTTTAGAGACTGTCAGAGACGGAGTCTCACCGTGTCTATGTCCTGACCCACGGCGTCGGTGCTGTTCTCTGCCGATGACACATGGGGACCGCTGTTACCACTCTCCCTGTGCCCCACCTGCTGCTGTCAACACACAGGGCATGCAGGGTCAAACAGTCCTCTGCGGTGAATACAGACCACAGTGACAGACAACAGGCGCTGAGTGGCAGATGGCTGATAGGGAAAGAGAAATGGGGTGCATAAAATGGGGGAGAAATAGCGCGAGAGAGGGTTGGATAAAGAGGCCATGTGGGTGTACCTGTGCCTGTGTACACACGGAAAGCAGGGTGTTGTAACACACTTGTCGGTTCCACAAAGACACAAAGGAATACTGAAACGGAGGGAAAACGGAATGAGGGTCTATGTCAGGAACATACACAGACGCACACGTTCAGAGCCATGGTGAGTTTGCTTCACTACTGACCTTGCCTCCGTCAGTAGTGCGGATGGAGAGCACGGACAGGGCTGCGTTCTGCTTTTTCACCTCTTCAATGGTAGACGCACGAATCACCACCTACAGCAAGACACAGAGACACGACACTCCCTGGACACATCAGACACCGGAACTCAGCTTCTTCTACTTACCCTAGCGAGCTTGGCATTGTCTACTCTGATTTGAATCTCTTACCTTAGTGTCTTTGAGGAGGACAGAGGAGTAGAAACACACATAGTTGTCAGACACATATAGCTTCCCATGGTACAACACCTCCTTCTGCAGGGAACAGGTGAACGCTGAAACACACACCCGGGACGGTGGACAAATTAGAGGCAGAGAATGTCCATTGCCCCATCACAGTGTGTGGTTGAGAATGCCCTCCAAATCAGCTGTTCATTGTGGTGCCAATGTGGTACAGCGGTGTTTTATTCATCTTATTTGTTGTTGGCAAAGTACACAAGGCACAGACTGTGGTATTAAAGTATAACGATTGTTCCATTGCGTTCATAATTAACCTGGAAGACTCCATCAGACATGTATCCACATGCAGCCCAGACATCAGTGGGTGACGGCAATGAAATCATAAACACATTAGACACACTGCGGGACAACTCACCATGAATTAGTTTCTCCTCTGCAGAAATGCCTTGGAAGAGTTTGTGGAAAGTTTTGTTGTGTTTTATAAAGCTCTAAAAGACAGGAAATGATTAATTCATGCTGTGTATTCATTTGATTGGCCTGTTGTTGCAGGAAGTTTCCTGTGAGGTTATTCTGGATTTTTGTGTCTGTGTCTGAGTGTCTGGATTTTTTTCTGATGAAAAGTTACATTGATTATAATCCAAATAAATATTCACATTTGCTGTTGCTTCAGGATTACTTTCCTGTTTACTGAAACTGTCTCAAATCAAGATATGGAATCTGTAATTGAAACTGTTAAACCACCAATTAACCATTTAGGGAATTAATCAATCAGTCAATCAGGAAACATCTCAAAGCCATAATCCAGAGTCATCATGGTGTTGTAGGGTGTATTTCAAATGCGCTTACATTTCTGGTGATGCCAGCATCAAGATAATGGACGGTCTCCTCCTCGATGATCTGGGACCTGTGGATGAGTAGTGACTTCAATCAGATCCTGACCGCACATGGACGTGCACCCATTGACTCACAGGCTGTTCTTTCCCCCAATCCAAATCCTCTACTTGTTTTTAGGAGTAAAGTCTGACCTCAGTGAGTTGGTCCTCTTCAGCTCTTGGACATCCAGCTGGGCCACCTGTGGATTGTGGCTTTTCCTCCTCTCTCCATTAAGTCTACTGGGTGTCTTTTGGCCCTGCAGATTACTTCCAGAACCTTTCTCTAGGGACCTGGCGGTACAGGACATTGAACTGTTATACAGTCTGTTTCAGAAGTTGTACATACCTGTTTAAATATTATAGGTCTAGGTCAATAGGCTTTGGTCCATTTTATGTAATTAGATTTGTACTTATTAGCCTAGGTTGTTTTCCATTTGTATTTCACACAGAGACATACAAATAGTGTTTATGAGCTAATCTGACTCTGGGGAGGTAGACCATGAAACAAATTTCCAAGATTCAGAATAATCTTTTTAAAGGTTAAAAAGTCTGAAACCAGGTGAACAAATATTTGTGATTCAATGATCAGAATGTGGTGAGTTTTATACAAAGTTTAAATTCCACTACCAGACACTGGGAGAAAAACACTAGAACTGTAAAACACGTTTAATTGTTAGTCCTGCTCCAGTAAGCTTAATTACTTAATTATCATTAATTTGCTTGTTTTGGTTTATTTAGTTATTGTTGGCCTAAAAGCTACAGTCAAAAGTTCAAACTTGAATGTGGAAGCTGAAATAAAAGGCTCAAAATAATGACACCTATTACACTTATTATGCTTTTCTGTATATTGTTAAGGGGTTCATTTAACAGTATGCATGCCTTGCATGCCTTTGAAAACAAAGAAAGTGGATTCAATTTCTCCCGACTAACCCAGTCTGTTTCTCTCTGGATGGATGAATGCCCTGAGGGCTATAGCAGCAAATCATTTTGGGGAATGAAATGAAACAAGGCCCCCTTCTTCGATGATGGTATTTCTGTGTTCTATATGGTGGCTAAATGAGTGTTTTCTGTGTTCTATACAGTAGATATCAATTACTGTATTCATGTGTACTATATAGTAGATATAAATTACCATATTTATGTGTTCTGTATGGTAGATGTCAATTACGGTATTCATGTGTACAACATGGTAGCTATAGATGACTGTATTTCTGTGTTCTATATGGCAGCTATAAATTACTCTATTTCTGTGTTCTATACAGTTGCTATATACCACTGTATTTGTGTTGCATGTGGTAGCCATATATATTACTGTGTGCATGTGTTCTATATGGTGGCTATATACTACTGTTTGTATGATTTCTACATGTTAGCTATTTCATACTAGATTTTTTTCTATACAGTAGCTATATAATAATTCATATCTGTGTTCTAGGGTTTAGTTGTATATCTTTGTTTTCTATATGGTACCAATATAATACTGTATGTCTATGTTGTATGGGGTCATATATATGCTACTTCATGTGTTTTGTATGGTTGCTTTATACAACAGGAATGGTGGAATGGGGCAACATGATTGAGGAATGAAGAGTATTCAATACTGTAATATTCGGTTAGAAAATCCAAAAGGATTCCGTTAAAATATGTCAGGTGATTGTATTGACAGAGGTCATTTGTGTTTGAACCTAACAGCAGAAAAAAACCCATGCAGCTATGTATAATAATGAATGACTTAATACTCACTCTGAGCTGTCAAGGGAGAACCGCCGGTGCTTCATGCTCATGGTCTGGAGTGGTTAAATGCCGCCAACCATTCCACATTTCAGTCCCACATTCACACTCAGCTCCTCTTTACTCCACTCTGCTGGACTGTGTGTGATCCGACTCTCAAACACTACGCTGTACTTCACTGTCCTGTTTTATTCATTTAAGTCTGTCTCTGAGTCTGCTACCTGACTTTAAGCCCACACAGAGGCAGCTGTTATGAACCAGTCTTCCAGGTGGTTCGTTTTTAGATTCTTCTATCAACTCCTGGAGGCAGGAATGCTGATCAAACTTATCCAATCAGCTTTTGAGATCAAAGCGTGATATGTAAACGCACTACTGACAGCACACACCTCTGCTTCTCCAAGTAACTCTTACTACAAGTGATTTCTACAGTTCATCCACATATTATTTTTGGGTAAATTATATACACACATGCCGGTTTTTCTATCCTTGTAGGGACATTTTCTGTATCCCCTAACGTTTAACTTAATCATAAATTTAACCTTAGCCTCAGTAACCTAACCTTTACGTCTAAACGTTATCTAAGCTTAATGCCTTACCCAAAAAGTAACCCCAAAACTAAACCAAATTGTGGCTGGAAAGAAACTTTTTTCTATGTGCACTAATTTGTCAGGTTTTACTATTGTTTTTCTGGTCCCCACGTGTACATACAGATCTGGATCAGAAACGGACACACACAGACCAGTGGGGGACAATCGTAGGTCTAGCATATAGAGCATCTGACCAGCAACCTAGAGGTTGTTACATCCCATCCCTAAACTGGCACAGAAAAACCTGTCATTCTGATCCTGAGCAAGGCAGTAAGCCTTGATTGCTACCCAAGTCGTTGCTGTATTTGGGAATCAGATCTTAGTCAGTTTACCTGGTGAATTGAAGGGTTAAAAAGAGCTTAAGCACACTTAGAAGGGTTGACAAAGTTCACCCAGCCTGTTTTTGCTAACACATGAGAGCTCAGGTGACAGTGTCAAATCTGATTTGAATATCTTCAGTAATGATCATAATCACAGCACTGAGAAAGTTCATACGGAAGCATGAGAAACATGACACGATTAAAAACGCAGATTCTGATGGTATGTACTGTAAAGGCTGTACAATGCTTTTACCTAATGCTTCCAGGAAACAGAAAGTTTTTCCTGAAAACCTTTTCATTAGAATGGCAATGCTATATACATGTTTGAGTTTGAGGAATTTCAGCTATATCTGTCTGGCCCTGATAATTGTCTCTGGTGGATAGCCCATACATTGTTAACTTGTCCTGAGGTTAGACATTCACAGATTCTCCTTAATAATGTAACTAGTTAATGACACCTTTCTCTGCCTGGAGTCCCACATTATCAACCAATACTTCTATGTACTAATTCCAATGGTAAAACAATTAATTCCAATGGCTTGTGCAGTCCAAAGCAGACATTGTAAATCCTTCACTAATTTCTTAACAGGCTGTGTATGTCTCACCTATATAGATCACAACATGGACAGGGCTGTGTGTGTCTCACCTATATAGATCACAACATGGACAGGGCTGTGTGTGTCTCACCTATATACTGTAGATCACAACATGGACAGGGCAAAAACATCCAGGTTTTATGTGTCAAGGTGCTGTGTTACACTGGCAGTCAGCATCTAGTGAGCCTCCTCATTGAGTGGGTCCGCATGGTGGCATGGTGCTGTGGGTCTGCATGG
>JACXGI010009532.1:0-10093 GCA_016801175.1 Esox masquinongy
ACTCCATGCCACGCCGCATTGCTGCAGTAATTCAGGCAAAAGGAGCCCCAACTAAGTATTGAGTGCTGTACATGCTCATACTTTTCATGTTCATACTTTTCAGTTGGCCAACATTTCTAAAAATCCTTTTTTTGTATTGGTCTTAAGCAATATTCTAATTTTCGGAGATACTGAATTTGGGATTTTCATTAGTTGTCAGTTATAATCATGAAAATTAAAAGGAATAAACACTTGAAATATATCAGTCTGTGTGGAATGAATGTATACATTATACAGGTTTCACTTTTTGAATGGAATTACTGAAATAAATCAACTTTTTGATGATATTCTAATTATATGACCAGCACCTGTATATTGTGGCGTAGGGTCAGACATTAAGGGTTAGGTTTAGACTTTAGGGTTTTGATGGTTAAGATTAGGCTCAGTGTTAGTGTTTGGGCTACAGATTTTTTTTAGGGGATTGTTAACATTTTGAGTCCTCGAGTATAATAAAACAAGAGTCTGTGTGTGTAGACATTTGTCTGTAAAGTTGTGTGTGCATGTGTGTGTGTACCTCCTGGGCAACGGCTGCAGCCAGGTTTCCTCCAGCGCTGTCACCAGACACGGCAACCCGCTGTGGATCCACAGACAAACTCCCTAGAACGCCCGGCTCCAGGAAGTGCTTGGCAGCGCGCAGACAGTCCTCATACTGCACTGGAAAATGAACTGCTGGTGCCAAACGGTACCTACAGACACACACACATACACACACACACACACACGGTAACAATACTTCATGATCCTAAACAGTTTAGTCCACACCATCCTTGTTACTATGGCATTATACAAGTACCAAGACTTTCACATTAGATGAACTGTGTGTGTCTGTAGAATTTAAAGTTATTACTGTGCACAAAGAGCTGAGACACATACTCAACAGACACTATCACAGCATTCAGCTCATCAGACATCTGCCTGCACAAGATATCGTAGCTTCCCTTTTCTGAGAGACAGGGAGAGGTGAATGACAGAGAGGTAGAGAAAGACAGCAGGACAACAATAGAAGTAGTTCTTGTATCAGAATTACAGCCTGAACAGCATGTTGTCATGCTTGTAAACACACCCATGCACACAAACACACACTTACTGGAGGTGCCGAAAGCCCATCCACCTCCGTGGTAGAACATCACAGCCCTCCTCAATCCCCCTTCTCCTCCCCCCACGGCGGGGGGCTCGTACACACGAACCGGGATGCCATCGAAGTCCACATCGCTCACCCTCACCCCCCCACTATGTCCTCCCGCCATGTTCCCCAGGGAGACCAGCACTGACATGGCCCCCTCAACTACGTTGAATTGACTCAGACCAAGGGACTGGCACAGGTAATCCTGGAGGAGGAGCGGGAGATGGACAGAGAAAGAGAGAGATAGGTTTCAGTGAAATCTGAGTGAGACTGGAGGACAGTGGCGAAGCAGGCGTTTGCCCCAGCACTTTTATTTTGGTTCAGGAAAAATGCTGACACAATAGCAATGAAAAGAGCGACAAGCCTTGCATCATGATTTGTCAACTGCTGCACAACTAGTAGCCTGTGTCCTCATTAGATTGCAGCAGGTTATGTTTGAATGTATCTCAACCAATCAGATTTGCAGATTTCACAGGTTGTGCAAGCCAGGAATCATGCGTCTATTTAAAAAAAAAAAAAGTTTGAAAAATTCAACTAAACTAAACGAATACCCCCTTTCTACCCCATTTTTTCTCCACTCCTAATTTTGTGATATCCAATTTGCAATGGTCTTGCCTGTTCGCAACAACTCCACAGCTGGTTCAGGAAATTTGAAGATCAAAACATGCTTCTTTCAAAGGAAATCTCACTACACCATTCTGCTTGCCATCACACTACTCAATTGCTCATTTGACCAGGAAGTTTACTCCAGCACACTAGCATTGGTGAACGCCTTCCCTGGCCAACAACCATGTTTTAGCTCACAGTCACCTGACAACTAGGAGTTCCTAGAACAAGATGAGACAGTCCCAGCTAGTAATGGCCAGTCAAGGTTTCATTACCGTTCTTCTAGCAGCAGGATATTATGCTAGCATCGCGAACCCAGATTTTCTTTTTCAAAATAAAAGCCATCATTGAATATATAAGGCAATATAGTTAACAATCTAAACTATCAATCTAGTCTGTCATTTTCTGTTTAATGTCTGTTCCAATGTTGTTCTTGTCTGTTCTTTTTTACAGATTAGATTGTTAACTATATTGCCTAATAAATTTCAATGATGGCTTTTACTGTGATAAAGAACATCTGAGTGCTGCCAGCATAATATCCTGCTGCTAAAATAACACTAATGAAGCCTCGTTTGGCCATCACTAGTCCCAGCAGTCCCGTCTGACTTCAAGCCGCCCACTCTGGGAAGCGCTGAGCCAGTTTGTGTTGCCCTATGTTGGACTCCTGGGTATTACGTTTTACATATTTTAGCCAAAAATATGAATATATGTGTGGTTTTCACTAGGCAGTTACTTTAACAATCAGAATGAACAAGAAGGAACAGCTTTAGGCTGAACCTACAAGAAGTATTTACTGTTTTTAGTTAAAAAGATTACTTTGGGGAGCTATAGAGCCATCTTACGGTAATTTGTCCAACTGCTCATTAATTCGCCCCAGGCAAAAGGGCATATCTAAAGGTCCCTCATACAACTGGTTAACATCATGTTGTTTCCCTGGCCTCCAAATTCCCCAGATCACAATCAGATTGAGCATCTGTGGGATGTGGTGCACCAACAAGTCAGATCCACAACAGCTCCATCTCACAACTTACAAGACTTGAAGGATCTGCTGCTAATGTCTTGGTACCAGATGCCACAGGACACCTTCAGGGGTCTTGCAGAGTCCATGCCTCGGCGGGCTGCCGTTGTTTTGGCGGAATGTGGAGGACCAACAGTATATTAGGCAGGTGGTCATTATGTTTTGGCTCATCAGTGTATGTTCATTGCTACACCCTCCGCCAGACAGCACCGATCTGGGATATGCTACAGAGCCCCACCAAAACCCTTTAAGCAGTCTGTCTTTTTACTTATGCATCTTTCTCTCTTCACTGGCACGTGGCTTAAATATGTTCCTTACAGTGTGTGTGTGTGTGTGTGTGTGTGTACTTGTAGAAAAATGCAGTGTGTCAATCGCTTACAAAGGAACATATTTATATACTTGCTCCTGGCAGTATAATTGCCGTTCTTGCAGGTTGATTATATAAGTACGTTTTTTCTGCAAAGGTTGCGCAAGCAACGTGTTCGAGGTATTGCATCATGACTGTATGAAATCTGGGTGAAGGGCCACACGGGCGCGCACTCACTATAAGAAATGTGCATGCTTTCACAAAAAAAACCGATCACATGCATTCACAAAAAAATTCAAGAGCAATTGGATTTAATTGGATTTAAAGTGTGATGTAGCTTGCTATTTTTCTTGTTGCTTACCACTTGCAGCGTAACACGAAACAAGGCATCAAGTAGCATCAGTTTCAAAGGCTCCTCGATAGCAGCAGGTAAGGGTGTATAGACGTAATAAGCTACACCCGCTGTTAATAACAATGTGACTACAACTGATGACAACTTCATTTTTAAAACGCTAGTTTTAGCAACCTGCACATGAGACGTGTATCTCCGACTACAAAAGGCAGCAGTGTGACACCAGGTTAGTCTCTGAAATGTGGGAGTAACTACAGCATATCGCAATCGACCTATGGGAAACGAAGTATTTTGTTTATTCTTGCATTTGATTACTATGACCAGTGGGGGATGCTATTGGTTTTAAAAATGTTACCTAACGAACTGGCCGTTTCCTAATCAAAATCTACCTCAACCAAAATTTGGAACACAATCGTCCCAGTCCGTGCTAGGCCGACTCTAATTAAATGGCATTTGGTGTATGTTAAAATATAACAATATAATATATCCTTTTATACTATATGAAATTGTAAAATTGCCATATTGATATACACATTCCAGCCTTTTGAGCTTGTATACTTCAAGCCATACTGTTTAAAAAGTATGTTTTTTTCAAATTCTTATTCTATGTAATATAGCATATCATAAATTATCATGAGAATTCTATTTACTATGCAAATTTATTCAAATGCCGTTCTCATTGACTAAGTTTTACAGTAGGATACTTTCAGATTACCAATTAAGCGACGGTTATAACGCGTAACATAATTACTGTACACTAGATTTAGGACAACTGTCTTTGCGCCATTCTAGTATTGGTATGTAACGGACACCAGGGGGCGTCAGCAGATAGGAGAACGTTTAGTGATTGAACCAGAGAACAGGCCAGCTCTGAGTTTTCACATGCCCATGTGATGTGAACTCACCAGAAAATACCCTGCTAAATTGTTGCTTATTTCAATTCCCTCTCTCCAGAGCTTTATCTTTGCCCATTTCTCTCTATTTCTGTCTCCCCATCCCTCTATCCATCTCCTGATCTATCTTTCTCCTCTATCTCTTCCCCATCTCTTACTCCCCATCCTTCTCCATCTCTCCCCATCCCTCTGTCCTGATCCCCCCTTCTCCATCTCTCTCCGCATCCCTCTCTCCCGATCTACCTCTTCATCTCGCTCACCAAAAACTCTCTAACCCATTTCTCCTTACAATAATTCGTTCTCTCTCTCTGTGTTCTTTTCTCTCTCTTTTTTCTCTCTCTTCCCACGCTCTCGGCCCCAGGAGACCCTCCTGGAAATGTAAACAACAGCAGATTAGAATTTTAGATCTGAACTCTCCCCCTCATTTTCCAAAACACACCGGTGTGTGCATTTGTGTATTTGTTTATGTGTGTTTGCGTGTGTGTAGAACAGCAGCACAGGCCTGAATCAGATTATGGTTGATCAGTTGGTTTCATTTCTCTCCCAGAAGTGTGAACCTTTTAACTCCTCCTTGTGTGTGTTTAAGTATGCTTCTTGCTTAATCACTGGCTAGCTACTCAGTTTTCTGTGTGTGTTCTTTTCAGGACTAAAATTCACCAAAATCCATGTTAACTAGGGTCAGTGTAGCTCCCATACCTAATACCACATACATACTAATGGGT
This sequence comes from Esox masquinongy, assembly GCA_016801175.1. Taxonomy (NCBI): domain Eukaryota; kingdom Metazoa; phylum Chordata; class Actinopteri; order Esociformes; family Esocidae; genus Esox; species Esox masquinongy. The sequence goes on from JACXGI010009532.1 coordinate 5,061, forward strand.
GGATATTGGATATTTGCCAAACTAACTGACAAATTAACTCACTCTGTTTTTACATTTCAGGACCATAATTTACCAAAACATGAGAAAAGACAGGGGTTTTGCAAGTGCTGACTTTGAAAATGGCTTTTGTAGGTTTATGGGTTCGGTTTAAGGTTTTGGTTTAGATTAGAGTTAGTGTTATGATTAGGTTTAGGCATAAAAGTAGGTTATTGAGGTTAAAATTGAAAATGCAACAATTGTATTGAAAGTTGGAATCGTAGGGAGACAAATTAATAGAATACATAACAGTGAAGACTGTTGTACCCAGATTTCCGGCAGGGAGCCACGTATGTGCATGGAGCCAGGAGTGTTACTACTCCACACAGCGCCGCATGACTCCACACCAGAAAGGTTTTTCTGACTCCGCACCAAAAGAAAAATCATGAAAAGTCTGAAAACCTGGTGTGAATGTCTATGTGAAATTCTGGAATGGATAAACGTGTCATTCACTCATGTTTGCCTAGCTAGGGCCTGTCAGTCTGCCTCCAATACTACATGAACATACATAGGCGGATATTGGATATTGCATCAGTCTGCCCCATGAGAAGACGGTATGGGAGAGAGGGAGGATAGGGGAGAGGGAAGTGAAGGGAGTTTGCTAAATTTGTCCATGGTCTTGAGTCTCAATGGCCATCTGGATCACATGGGTGATGTCACCGTCCACATACACATATGCACACATGTTATTCTGTACTGTGCTTGGGGCAGAAAGAGCAAGCCACGCTCATCCACACACCTCTTTGTTAATTTTATTCAACACTGAAAAAAAATAATTGTGCTTTAGATTTTCCAACATTCAATGTTTACGGCCACAGGAAAGGGAGAGAATTGGGGCAGGCTTGTAGTCTTATGGGTTTAGGGTTAGCAGGGCCGGATTAAGAAATCATAGACCCTGACACTCGAACATTTTTCAAGGGCTCCGTACAAGCTTAGGTCCAGGGAACTTTGCCCCTGTAAGACCCTGCATTATTCAGGCCCTTCGGAAAAGGAATCAGCAATTCAGGGTCCATCATAGTCCAAAACCTGTATGCAGACACAGAGCTGGGTTCTAAAACATTGGCCTGTGGGCTTTTGAACTTTTTCAAGTTCTTTGCGCAGCTGAAGCTATGGAAACATTGGCAAAAAATAGAAGTTATGTACTAGAGCTTAATAGGTTGGGAAATGTAGGGGAGGCGCATGTTCGGACTGTTCAGTTTTATAGGATCCTCATTAACTATTACACCTGCAGACGCTAATCTTCCTTGGTTCCACATAAAACATCAAACGCATGACAGAGTACAGAACAGTTCTGAAGAAAACTGTCAGTGGCTGTGGCCCCAAGAATGGTGATTTCGTGGCCACATTTCTATGTTGTGAATGGAATGTCTGACTATCTCGCATCTGCATCTATGGACAATGGTTTAGACTTAAGAGGTGGGGCCACCAGCTTTTTGTGAGTCAAATTCTTAGTCCTGAAATTTGAAACAAAGACTGTTGTATTTTACTCTTTTACTGTCACGCACACAATCTTCTGTCTGCCTTGACCTCTTTCTTCCTCTCACTACAACCAACGCCCTGTCTCCCATGAGCCTCTTGGCTCCTTAATGTAATCCTGATGTTCTGTATCCCCCATCCCGTTCTCTCTCCTCCCTCTTCAAAGTGGCCCCACTGTAAAGAGCCCCACAAACTAAAGCCCTTGGATAGACTGTTAAATTGACTTTCACACCCTTTCCTCACTTAAAAACACATCCACCATTCCCTATCATGCCCCTCTGTCTTCTTCCCTCCTCCCAAACTGTTGTCGTGGTGACGTTGACGAGAGGCAGCTGTTGTTGAGGCTATGAGTGTTATACAGGAAGCAGATCCCCTAAGTTTAGTTGAACTCAAAACTTTATTGTTGTAAATGTTTACGGACAACAATGATATTTAAGCGGGTAAATACTGACTAGCAGTGAGCTAATGAAACAAACAAATTAACAGGCTAACTAATTAACTGATTATCTTGCTAACCAATAAACAGACAGAGATGACTGCGAGGAAGAAGAAAGAGAGTGGGAATGGGATTGAGAGAGAGATGGAGTTAGAATAATTCGGAGAGAGAGGTGTTTACGCTACTGGTATTATATCTCTCTGTTTAATGTAACCATTCGTATTTAACAAGGGTCTCCCTCTAGGGATTACACATGCACACGTACACCCTCCTGGAGCTGTACTTGTGTGTGACCCGGTCGTCCTTGCCCATCTGTGTCTTTGTGTGATGCTGTGTTTCATCCATTGCTTTCAGCAGCAGCTGAGAAACACAAGCTGAATCCCTAAGGCTAGGGCTCAGTGTCACACACACACACACACACACACACACACACACACACACACACATACACACACAAAGAGGGGTCACTGGGAAAGGGGAGCGTAGGAAGTCAGCAAATAGACTTAACTGACTCATCAGTTAAGACATGGATGATTGTCTGAAGACCTGGGTGATTGTCTGAAGACATGGATGATTGTCTGAAGACCTGGGTGACTGTCTAAAGACCTGGATGATTGTCCGAAGGCATGGGTGATTGTCTGAAGACATGGATGATTGTCTGAAGACCTGGGTGATTGTGGGTGTTGAGCCATTTCAGAATGTTCGTGTGCGACGACAAGGCCACAAACCGGATTCCCAGAGACCCATGACAGAATATTTCAGTTTTTATATTTTATCTTTTTGTTATTATTACAAACACATTTTTATTTACATGTCTTTATAATTATATATTTAAGCAATACAATATGTTTCTGAATGTCATAACAACTGTTCTGTGTAACTGATCCCATTCATTCATTTTGGTTGCATTGTTTGTATGGACCATTACGAGTGGACAAAATGTTAAATGATTGCCAAGAGGAGCAACTTAAATGGATTGTATGACAGATGAAAACGTAAATACTGGTTATGACTGATTCATAGTTATCAGAATCAACTGGGCGAGGAGAAGACTGATACATAGTTATCAGAATCATCTGGACCAGGAGAAGACTGATTCATAGTTATCAGAATCATCTGGACCAGGAGAAGACTGATTCATAGTTATCAGAATAATCTGGACCAGGTCAAGACTGATACATAGTTATCAGAATCATCTGGACTAGGAGAAGACTGATACATAGTTATCAGAATAATCTGGACCAGATCAAGACTGATACATAGTTATCAGAATCATCTGGACTAGGAGAAGACTGATACATAGTTATCAGAATCATCTGAATCAGGTCAAGACTGTTCCATTGTTATCAGAATCATCTGGACTAGGAGAAGACTGATACATAGTTATCAGAATCATCTGGACTAGGAGAAGACTGATACATAGTTATCAGAATCATCTGAATCAGGTCAAGACTGTTCCATTGTTATCAGAAAATATCTGGTTTAGGTGAAAGTTATCAGGCTAGTCTCTGTGTTATTAGATCTGTTTTAGTAAAGGTATACAGGCTCACCTAATTGAGTCTCACACACACACACACACACACACACACACACACACACACACACACAGTACACACACAGGGACACATGTATGGACACACTGTAGACACTCAAATATACATACATTCTGTCTCATGTGATGTGCATTGTGTCAACTGATTTGGTTGTAGGAGTCACATTCCAGCTGGGATTTGGAGGGTCTAAGGTGTGTTCATATCAAAGGTCTGTGATACACGTTCATGTGTACTTGTGCAGACCAGATGTGCCCACAAAGACAGAAAAGCCTGAAAAATCCATCCCCACAAGGTTTTTTGGCTGGTCCCCTTGAGCCCCCTACCCAGAAATCTTGGCCCCTGGTTATGGATAAATTAGGTTTAGGCATAACAACCTACGAATATTCCTTTTGACAAACCTGAGCTGGTTGACATAGTAACAGAGAGGTCTACCAGGATGGTTTCCACAGTAACACAGACATCATGTGCAATCAGATGTTCATTTCATGTTGATGATGAGATTCAAACATAGGTTTGAATGGTCATACATGGATGCTGTATGATAGCTTATCAGCAAGTCTGAGCAAAGTTTATTTACCTAACATTCCAGTTCCTGCGACTCCTTGTCGTTGCCAATGCCATTGGCATAGAGTGCAGGGACTGGAATATATTAACCTTAAGAGACTGGAACTCCGGCTAACAGCCCCTGTGCCATATAAACGCATGCATGCAGTGGGCCAAATACAATAAGATAACAGGAAGTAAATTGTAGCTATATACATACTGCACAAAGAAAAACGTTTACCTCAACTGTCTGCAGGAATGTATTACAGTAGTATAGCCCATTCAATGGGTTTATCAATGTGTGTGTGTGTGTGTGTGTCTGTCTGTCTCTCTCTCTCTCTCGGTCTGTCTGTCTGTCTGTCTCTCTCTCTCTCTCTGTCTACGCGCGATGCACGTGCTTGTATACAGACAAATTCCCGCCCCAGTTTGCTCACGGGAACCACCCCGCACGCTGCTCATTATCTGCGCTCCCCCTCTCCCTCGCTCCCTCTCTCGAACGCACACACTCGGACACACACACACACACACACACACACACACACACACACACACACACCATCCTGAACAGCTCGATCGCCCCTCTCGCTTGCTCTACTGAAAACATTAAGTCACGTTTTGTTATCCTCCGGTGGAACCGCAGAGCGAAACGCTTTCAGAATTCTGCGCGTTGTGAACCTGTGTAATTGAATACCACCGGTATTAACGGAGAACGCGAGAGGAAGAAGATAGAGACAACGGAAGAAAAGAAGAGGTACGTGTGTTATTGTGGTCTTTTCGGTACTTGCGGAGTTTTACAATTTCTCTGTCTCGCTCTCTCGCGCAGGTCTACTGTCTTATAATAAATCGCAGCGTACTGTGTATGTGAGAACCAACAGGAGAGGCTGTGTGTGTGTGTTTTGCAAGTTCGTTTTTGTTGGTAGTTATGTCCAGTCTCAAAGTTGGTTGTAGGCAGAGAAGGTTTTGGCTTCAGGCTACTAATGAAAAACCAC
>JACXGI010009532.1:10193-29948 GCA_016801175.1 Esox masquinongy
GGGGGGGGGGGGGGCTTCCGTGACAGTCACATTTGATGCCCCAGAACATGCTAGACTACTCATTAATGGGTGACACTTTGTAGGCTAAGGGCATTAACAAACATTCCCTAAAAATAGACAAGCAATTCATGACAATATCATAGTTGTTGTTCACATTCATAAGCAGTGACAATGTCTTATTAATGAGTTATGAATGTGTCACGAATTCCTTTTTAGGCACCCTTTACATAGTATGTCACTGATTATTGAGACCTTTGATGGAATTGAAAGCCACAAATTAGTATATCTCTGCAGATATTCTAATTTGTCTAGAGCCCTGTTGCCCACCGCTGGCTATGGGGTTTTCTTTACAACCCAATACATTCAGGCAGGGGATATTCTGTACTCAAAGTGCCCGCTCTGAGATGAACGGTTCGGGGATCAGTCGCGTCTGTCAAGTCATACACAAATGATGTAAAAAAGAAGTAAACCGATGCCTTGGCAGTCACCATAAACCAGGAGTTGGACTGGAGGTTAACCTAGGCTCACATCGCTTTCCAACATCCTGTCTCAGTAAAAGCCTGTTTCTGAGGTTAGGCTTGAAAGCCGATAAACAAGCATCCTGTCCAGGGGGTATACATCAAGCTGGGGATAGGGTTCTGCAGTTCTGGCTCAGACAAGGCTATTTACTTATTTAGAAAGAATGTAGCAGATAGAAATGTGATGAATAGAGTTGACATGATGCCCTCTGTAACGGAGGTGCTTCTGTGTCACCCTGTGATATCCTGTGATATCCTTCCTGGAGGGCGGAGTCAGTCTCAGGGTCTCCCCTCTGGAATTCTCCCAGAATAGGCCTGGAACAAACAAATAAACACACACTGACGTGTACACGTACATAAAGACACACACAAACACACACACGAGCACAAACCTAGGCACAAAGAGACATGTACACATGTTGCTGGATTTTGACATATAGTTCTGTGAGTGGACGTGGCTTTGTGGTGTTTGAGTGTGTGCGGGTGTGTGTGTGTGTGTGTGTGTGTGTAGCAGAAATTTGGGTAGGCTGTAATTCGACCCTGCCTGGACAGCCTGACGCTTGGACGGCCACAGACACCACTCTGGCATGGCTGTAGTGTGTGTGTGTGTGTGTATATGTGTGTGTGTGTGTGTGTGTGTGGTAAAAACACACAATCGCACAGACTCAGCCAGACCATGTGGAGGCAGGCCAGCAGACAGGCAGGGAAGGAGAACGGGGTTGTCATTCCTGTGACATACACTGTTAAATAATGCAAATATAAGACAGTAGTATGTGTTGTACAATCAGCGTTTCTAATTATGACAGGTTTGCAAACCGCACGCAGCATTGGATGCAATACGTTGAGGTTAATGATGACCACAAAACCCACACATCAGTGGTCCCTGGACAGGCTGGCAGGCAAGTAAATGTTTACCTCAGTGACTAGGTAGCTAGCAAATGTTTATACACAATAATACCCAAGTCAGAATCAGCATGTCAAGTAGATATATAGTTGCCAAATAGTTTTCACCAAACATGGTGTCTGGTTTGCGGCCAAACAACTCCACCTTTGACTCATCTGTCCAGGGCACATTGTTTCAGTAGTTTTTGTCTTTACCCAGGTGTTGTCTGGCAAATGTCGGTCATGTCTTGATATTAGTTTTTGAGAGCAGAGACTTTTTCCTTCCTGACCACCCATGTGTGCCAAGTTTGTGCAGTCTTTCTAAAAGTTGACTCATGCATTTCGACATTGTGGCGAGACAGGCCTGTAGATGCCTTTGCTTGGGGCTCTTAGAGATGTCTATGAGCATCTCTCGGGCAGCATTTGGGCTGAATTTGGTGGCACAACCTAGCCTATGTAGATTGTCAGTGGTTTGGAATTTTCACAGTTTTTAGATGATCTGTCCGCCAAAGAAATTATTTACTTTGAATTGCTTGGAATGACTTTATAACCCCTCCCAGACTCATGGGCATCTATAAACTTTCATCTGAGGGTCTCAGGTAGGTATTTTGACATGATGTGTTGCCACACACCCATTTGGTTAAGACCAAATCAGATTAAGTTTCTAATCGTCATGGAAGGCTGGACCCTACCAAGTTACCCTCTAATAATTTTCTAATGATAAATGTAGAGGTATACTAACTTTTGTTTGCAGAAGAACATATAATTTCTGTTTATTTTAATTGCAGCAAAGGTTTCAAATGAAGAAAAAAAAAACTCCAGGGGGTGTACTTTCTTATTCACATGACCATGACACGTGACTCGAAGATCTTTCATTGTACATAATGATTGTGTTTACTGCTACAATGCATGATAATATCAGACATGGTTCCATTAACAGTACACAGAATTATTTGGTTGTTTAATTATGTGTAATGACCAGTGCAGCTGATTTGTCCCTGAGATTTAGTTGAGAAGTTCTGCTATGTTTTCCTGGAACATAACTGTACGCAACTGTTTTGTAATATGTGTTATGGGATCTGGATTCTCACCGTATATGTGTTTCTTTTCACATACGGTTGCTGGTATGGGGGGTGTGTGTGGCTGTGCCTGTTTGTGTCTTAGCTGGAGAGTGTCTATTTCAGCCGTAGGTGACGGAAGACAGCAAGACTCACAAAGTAATGGGTGATTCATTGATGAAGCAGGTCTAAAGATGGTGTTTAGTGTGTGAGTTCTTAATGAAGCAGGTCTAAAGACGATGTTTTAGGGTGTGAGAGACGTAATTAGCGAGAGAACAAGGGAAAGTGGACGCACCCCCTCGGTTCAAGTCAGGACAACTCTGATCAGGCAAGTACTTCTGTGTCGTGTGCGAGCGTGCGTGCGTACGTGCGTGCATGCGTGCGTGAGTGCGTGTTTTTGTGATAAGAGCTTTCCAGTGTGGACTTTTCCCTGTGCCAACAGAGTGTATTGAGCCTTGTGTTGTACGTGCCTTGAGATGTGTTACAGTAACAATTGACAACAAAACAAGCAGAAGACAGAGGTAGGGAAATGTAGAGAGAGCGGGAGAGAGAGTAAGGTAGAGAGAGTAAGGTAGAGAGAGTAAGGTAGAGAGAGTAAGGGAGAGAGAGTAAGGGAGAGAGAGTAAGGGAGAGAGAGTAAGGGAGAGAGAGTAAGGTAGAGAGAGGTCGATGGAGGGATGGGGAGATAGAGAGATAGAGAGAGATTAAAGGAGAGGAGAGTCACCTTGTAAAGTTTATTTTTTTTAACGGGTGACTTGTGGTGTGCCTCTTTTAACACAGACAAAACAAAAAAGAATCCTTAGTATGCTGAACGGAAGGACAAAACTGTGGGGAAGATGCAAACATAGCAGAAATCAAAGAAATATAGTAATACATCAAAAATGGACACAACTAAAAACAAGAAGGACACCGCAAACCCTCCTGCCCCCCCCCTCCAAAAAAAAAACCAGTTGGTCATTTTGATTCATAGATTTCCCATGGACTTCATTGACTGGGCTCATTGTCACTGTGACAGCACTGGGATCTGTGGCCTCTGGAATGTGTGTGTGTGTGTGTGTATGTGTGTCTTTGCGTGTGTGTAATAGCTGATCTCAGAGTGGCCGATTCTCTACCGTACACTGGCTCTCTTTGTCCGGCTGACACACGCAGACATACACACACACACACACCATCCTGGATGCAGCATTCCTTCCACGGAGGCAGAAGATGTGAAGATGTGCAGGCAGAGGAGGCAGAGAGAAATAATGTGTGTTACTTCTTAATCATGTGAAGTGTTTCTACAGACGGTGCAGCAGGGTATCGGTTTGAGCCGCTGACCAATAACCGAAGGGTTGCTAGATCGAATCCCAGAGCTGCCGAGGTGAAAAATCTAAAAATAAATAATTCCATTATGTCTGTAAGCATGGCAGTTAGCCCTAATTGCTCCCAGATTGTTTCTGGAAATCAAAATGTGTTGTCAGTCATACTTACTTGGTAAAATAAGGGTTCATTTTTATAACATTACTTTCGATAATTAAAAAATGACAGAAAGAGGTGAGTATTAAGAATATCAGTTTACATTAATATTTAAACAAACAAACAAAACAGCATTGTGTAGGACGCTCCCCCTCTTTGCGCCATCTTCTTAATATGTTTGAATGTATTAGTGGCTAAGGAACAGCATTAATGGGTTTCTTCTTTTTCTTCTTTGTTCTCCCGCTGGCCTAAAGTCAGTCAATTATTTTTTACAGAGCTCTTTGAGATGGGTTATGGTTAGGAGAAGGGCTTCCGTTTAAATGAAAAAGATTACTGTATCTGATATCCAGCCACTATTATCTCCAGTGGATTGAACACACTGGTACCTTAAGGTCATAGCTAATGTTGGGTTAGGGTTAGGGTTAGATCCATTGCTGAGCTTTCGATCAAAAAGGGGCCATTTATGTCTATAAAGCCTTGCCACATTATGGGAACTGGATTTTCTTCTGGGGTAACCTTCTCCATAGTTGGCGGGAGAGGGAGACGAGGAGTGTTTGTGTGTTGGTATTTGAGGGGCGAGAATGACTTAGCCAACTGACTGACAGACTGTGTGTGTGTGTGTGTGTTGCTGTTTTAGTGGTGAATGTGGGCAGACCATACGTCTCTGTAACAGATGGAATAGTTATAAAGATGTGATGAAGAGAGAGAGAGGGAGAGAGAGAGAGAGAGAGAGAGAGAAGTGGAGCGTGAAAAAGAGTGAGAACGATGTTTTGTTTGTGTTAGTGAGCTTCACAGTTGATCACAATGACCGGTGCTAGCAGAGTTAAGTACTTTTACATATGGAGAGAGGGAGGAGAGAGGGAGGAGAGAGGGAGGAGGGAGGGAGGGAGGGAGGGAGGAAGGAGGGAGGAAGGAGGGAGGCCCTCCTCAGGGAAAGTGTGACTTTACTCCCATCCCTCTCCACTGCCTCCATCCATCTCTCCTCCTGTCTACGTTTGGAAGTATATCTCAGCTCTCTTTCTCTTTTCTAGACACACTCTCCCTTCTCTAGACATTCTTACTCTTCTTCAGACAGTTCCAGTACTTAAATTTGTCACCCCTCTTCCCCATCCTCCCCTACCCTCCCACTTCTGCCCTCCCTCTAGTTGGAAAGTATGTAGTGAGCATCCGAAAGAGAATGCATAAAAGGCATGGATAGAGAGAGAGGGGTGTAAATCCAATGAGTCCCAAGGCTGTGTATGTGCTTTCACTGAATCAAGAACACACACACACACACACGCACGCACACCCACACACACAGGTCTAAATGGTGGTCAGACTGACTGGCGAAAGCGGCTGTAGAGCTGTAGTCAGAGACTAGACCAGGCCCCTACCGTGCTATTTCCTGCCAACGCTACACACAACAGACCCTGTTATGTCCACCCGTCAATGTGTGTGTGTGTGTGCGCGTGCCCAGGGGTGAACAGGGAAGGCTGATATCAGTTCCATTCTTTCATCAGTGATGTGATTCTCCAGCTATGCTTCTGATCTCATTCATGTCAAAGATCTGTGTGTAGGTGTGTGTGTGTGTTTAAACAATCAAAGGCATACCTGCACCTGTAGCCAGTAACTCCAGAATCAAACATGTCAGTCTCTTCTAGATGTTTCTATAGAGACAGAAAGGACATTAAGCAGGAGAAAGCAGACTGTATCTGCCTATCATGGTTCTCATGATTATACTGTTGAACGGACCAGGAGAAATCAGCCATTCAGGCCTGCTGAAACGTGTACTTATTGTAAGTGTGTTTTTAGGGTGTGTAAGTGTGTATTTGTGTGTTTAGTGGTCTGAGGTAGGCTAGTGTTTAAATGTGATGGAGTTCTATATGGTAGACTGTAGCAAACATCTCAGACAAATACATCACACACTCAAATGCTTGTTTTACTATGTTTGTGAAGACCCTTTAGATACCAAAATTCCCATGAAAATGTCTGTTTACCATTACCTGAAAACCCTTTGCTAAACCATAATGTAAACCTATCCTTTACCATTAACGCTAAACATAACCCTAATTTTAATCCTATCCTTAACCCTAAGCCTAAAATACACATACTGTTGTTTATATTCTGCTGTACTGCACACAAAGAATTATGTATGTCTCTGACTCTATCTCTCTGTCCCTCTCAAAGACTCAGACAAGCCACACCCAGTGAGTTATTCAGAGCGGTAAATACTGTGTGTGTCTGTCTAAGACCGACTCTATGGAAAATATGGAATCACAGCTACTGCTTGCCTAGGATCTGTGGAAACATACTGTAGTGTGTGTGTAATTGTGTGCTTAATCCTACCTATGACTGCAGAAAAATGTCTCTAAGGTGTGTTTGTGTGTGTTCCCATCAGGCAGGGAATCATAATGTTCTGGAGCTGTAGGCTTGAGTCAACCTGTAAAACACACCTCTCCCCTCACTCTTCCTCTTGCTTCTTCTCAATTCAGTTTCATTCATTTAAAGGGTTTTGTTGGCAAAGGTAGTGGAAAATAATGAAAAAAATTATATTATTTTGTTGATGAAGTTGTGCTCATTAGTTTGCATACCCTGGCAGAAATTGTGAAATTTTGGCATTGATTTTGAAAATATGACTGATTATGCAAAAAAAACTGTCTTTTATTTAAGGATAGTGATCATAGGAATAATTTATTATCACATAGTTGTTTGGCTCCTTTTTAAATCATAATGATAACAGAAAACACCCAAATGTTCCTGATCAAAAGTTTACATACCCTTGAATGTTTGGCCTTGTTACAGACACACAAGGAGACACACACAAGTGAAAATGGCAGTTAAAGGTGAATTTCCCTCACCTGTGGCTTTTTACATTGCAATTAGTGTCTGTGTATAAATAGTTAATGAGTTTGTTAGCTCTCACGTGGATGCACTGAACAGGCTAGATACTGAGCCATGGGGAGCAGAAAAGAACTGTCAAAAGACCTGTTTAACAAGGGAATTGGACTTCATAAAGATGGAAAAGGATATAAAAAGATATCCAAAGCCTTGCAAATGCCGGTCAGTACTGTTAAGTGGAAAATTCGGGGATCTCTTGATACCTAGCCAAAAATTTCAGCCAAAACTGCCAGAAGAATTGTTCAGGATACAAAGAAAAACCCACAGGTAACTTCAGGAGAAATACAGGCTGCTCTGGAAAAAGACGGTGTGGTTGTTTCAAGGAGCACAATACGACAATACTTGAACAAAAATGAGCTGCATGGTCGAGTTGCCAGAAAGAAGCCTTTACTGCGCCGATGCCACTAAAAAGCCTGGTTACAATATGCCCGACAACACCTTGACACGCCTCACAGCTTCTGGCACACTGTAATTTGGAGTGACGAGACCAAAATAGAGCTTTATGGTCACAACCATAAGCGCTATGTTTGGAGAGGGGTCAACAAGGCCTATAGTGAACAGAATACCATCCCCGCTGTGAGGCATGGTGGTGGCTCACTGATGTTTTAGGGGTGTGTGAGCTCTAAAGTCATGAGGAATCTTGTGAAATTTGATGGCAAGATGAATATAGCTTGTTATCAGAAAATACTGGCAGACAATTTGCATTCTTCTGCACGAAAGCTGCGCATGGGACACTCTTGGACTTTCCGGCATGACAATGACCCTAAGCACAAGGCGAAGTTGACCCTCCAGTGGTTACAGCAGAAAAAGGTGAAGTTTCTGGAGCGGCCATCACAGTCTCCTGACCTTAATATCATCGAGCCACTCTGGGGAGATCTCAAACGTGCGGTTCACACAAGACAACCAAAGACTTTGCATGACCTGGAGGCATTTTACCAAGACGAATGGGCAGCTATACCACCTGCAAGAATTTGGGGCCTCATAGACAACTATTACAAAAGACTTCACGCTGTCATTGATGCTAAAGGGGGAAATACACAGTATAAAGAGCTATGGGTATGCAGACTCTTGAACAGGTGTCAGTTCATTTTTTTCTTTGTTGCCATGTTTTGTTTTATGATTGTGCTATTCTGTTATGACCTACAGTTGAATGTGAATCCCATAAGAAATAAATGACGGGTTTTTCCTGCTCACTCATGTCTTTTTTTTTTACAAATGGTACAAATATTACCAATTCTTCAAGGGTATGCAAACTTTTGAGCACAACTTTATATAAATAAAAATGAGAATAATGATAAAAGTGGAGGTAAATTAAGTAAACATTACACACGTAACATTTCAGAAGGTTAAAAAAATCGTTCTGTTATATTGTCAGTTCTGTAGAGTGTGGTAGCACTGCAAATCGGGTTGTATGAATGACAAAAATAAATCAGACTTGTCCTTTAGACACCCTTGGTAAAGATGAGCTCAGAAGGCTTTAGAAAATCTTTTTGTTTATCAGCTTTGTGTGGATCTGGAAGAACGCTTTCAATCATTGTCCTGCTGGAAGATCCTACGACAACCCAGGTTTAGCCTCCTGGCAGAGGCAGACAGGTTTTTCAGATGTGTAGCTATATCTTTTGCTACAGGCATTATCTAACTGGAGAGGTCAGTGGGAAATATGTGTTCATTTGGCGGGAGATTAGGAAGTGGAGCTCCATTTCCACCTCGTTTTTTGGGCTATGTTCATATAGCTTGTCTTCACTCAGATTCCAGGTGTTCCTATGGTGTCCTCATTCCACAGGCTGTGCTCACTGAGTCTGTGCATAATAGAAGTTCTTCTTCACTTTGTGTCTGCTCTCTCACATTGGTCAGATATTCTGCCACTGTGTACTCTGTTCTGGGCAAGGTAGCATTGCAAAATCATAATTTGTTTGTAATTGGATTATTTTTGGTGTGTCAAATAGTTCTGTTTTCGTTTGCTCATTATTAGGCATGGGTCTGACTGTGTTGCGGTCCTGGGGCTCTATGGGGTCTGTTTGGGTTTGTGAACAGTTTTTTTAGGAGGCTCTTCTCTGTAGTCTTTCTTATGAAAGGTTTAAGAATAGCTTTCCTTTAGGTGCATGGGAATTCTCTCTGTCTTTATTCTGCATTATGCCGTAGCCCTGATTATGCTTGGCATGGAGTATTTTAGGTTTTGCTTTGTACTTTTAGTGTCTCAATTAGAATTTTGTCCCATTTAGTTAATTCTTGGTTTGTAAGTGGAACCCAGACCTCAAATCCATTGAGGGCAAGGATTCTACAACTGAATGGAGTATTTTAAATCAGAGCATGATTGGACTGATGGCCCTTTCTGAGTTGTCTCTCAAACCATTCACAACCTTGTTGAAGCTAACTGCACTGTTGAGGTTCAGACAGTGGTAGGTGTAATTCCTTTGTGCTGAAGGTGTCTCGGTAGAATGTCTGTTCTCGGTTCTGGCATCTGAACCTTTTTTGGGACACCATTATTTAGTCTGACATCACAGGGTCAGAAGGTTTACGTTATCTGATATAAATTTTGAAAAACATGTTCTAGCTTGATCTCTGTCCCAGCCTTCAGGTCTGATAGAAGATATTTGTGTTTATTGTATTTTAAACTGCACACTTACTGTTTGTTTACATTTTCTGTATAATTATTATTTAATTCCCTCCTCTTTCTGTCTCTCTCCTGTTTCCCCTCCTCTCTCTCTTTCTCTCTCCCTCCTCTCTGCTCTGCTTTCTCTTCAGTCTCCCCTCTGTCTCCCCTCAGTCTCCCCTGTCTCCCCCTCTCTGGGTGATGACGGAGGTTTGTGGTTAGAAACCCTAATCTGCATCTCATGTGACCCACTGATGGATGGGAACAGCAGCCACACACACACATTCACACACTTATACACACGTGCACATACACATTCACACACACACACACACGCACACACACACACACACACACACACACACACACACACACAGGTTGTTCTCTCCTCTTCCAGACACATGCCCTTATAAGGTCCGCTGTTAAATTCTGCTCTTTCACCCATTATAAACACCCCACATGCTGATGTGTGTGTAAGTGTGTTTCTGTTTCTGTGTCTGTTTGTTTGTGTGTGTGTGTGTGTGTCTCTGTGTGTGTGTGGATTACTATAGCAAGTGGGAACAGAAGCCAGTATGTAATTTTCTACGCAAATAATCTACAACCTTTACATCTTTGGAGTACCTGGCTCGAAAGACTCTGTCCTTGTCCAAAGTCCTCCTGTTTGTGTTGCAGATCAAGACGATACCTGATGATTCCAGCTGCCACTCTGCTGACCCCCCTCCCCCTCCCCCGTGTTGTCCCTGTCCTTGTCCCTCTGGTTATGCTTCTGACTTGGATTAGGTTTTATAGACTCTGGATACAGCCCGCATGCATTTATTAATTATTGCAACTTTTTTTGCAACTATTGTAGTCTTAAAATGCTCACCCGGCACAGCCAGAAGAGGACTGATCACCCTTCCGAGCCTGGTTCCTCTCTAGGTTTCTTCCTAATTTTCGGCCTCTTTTACGGGACTTTTTCCTAGCCACTTTGCTTCGACACTGTTGTTGCTTGCTCCTTGGGATTTCCAGCTGGCTGTTTTGTAAAAACACTTTGTGGCATCTGCTGATGTAAAAGGTGCTTTATAAATAAATTTGATTGATTACAAGCATGCAATTATGCTGCTGTTCAATTGGCATTTCAATTAATGGTACCTACCTGTAGATTCTTGTGTTACTGTATATCTTCTAAAATGCCTCATTGGCTTAGTGCATCTATCCTGTCCTGACATCTCTCAAGGTGAAAAGCTACATTTAACACAGCATCTCAAATTGAGGTTGTCTGTCAGAGCTTACATTTTTTCATGGTTTGCGTGTGAGAAAGTGTGTGTAATGTCAGATGTTATTATTGTCTAAATTGCCCTTGAGTCATATTCTTCGTACAGCCAGTTTATCTGTCCTCTGAAGAATGAAGGCTCTGTGTGTGTATCTGTGTATATGTGTTTCGGTTTTCAGAATACACTGGGGATCAAAAATCCTGACAACGACCGTATTGGGAAGGAAAGTAAATTTGACATTGTGGGGACCTTTCACCAGCCCCTGCAAGGAAAGATGCTATGTCCGTCTTAGAGCTTAGGTTTAGGGTAAGGGTACAGATTACAACTAAGATCAGTGTCAGAATTAGGGTTAGGGTTAAGGTGAGGTTTTTGGGGTTATGGTTATGTTTTAGGTGTTAAGAGTTAGAGAATTTTTTTTTTAATTAGAATTAACATTTACCAAAATGTGCTGACAAAACAAGAAACACTCACACACCCAGAAGTCCTGATTTTTTGAAAAGCTTTTTTAGGCTTATGGGTTAGGGTTAGGTTTAGGGTTAAATGTTTAGGAAAATAACCCCATAATATATTTTTTTCTTCTCAAGAGTCATGAAAACATAATGTGTATGTATGTTATATGTGTGTCTGTATGCCCCTATCCCTACTGTTTATAAGATTAAGCAGCGTAAGCGGATAAGCAAAGACATTGTCTTTATCTGTCTTAATCTCTCTCTCAATTACATTTTAATTTAAGTACTTTATTGGTATGGGAAATGTAAACATTTGTAGACAATAAGTATGATATAATAAGTAACAGAAGTCAAATCCCAAAAGTTAAATGTAAAAAACATTAAACACACTACTGAAGGATTAGGCATTTCAAGTGTTCTCGATGTTTATAATTATTTTACCCCATTTTTTTCTCCTCTCCACAATAATGTCAATTATGGCCATGGTCTCATGGGCAACTCGACAACATTGCAGGGTCTTGCCAAAGATTATTATCCATCTGTTTTTTCAACCCAGAATCCTTTAGCTGGTACCTGTGTGCTGAAGCTGCACATTTACCAACTATGCAAACACAATTGAGTTAACAGGCCCCCGGTGCCACAATCCACCTGTCCTCCCTGGGCAGCGCTGTAACAGATTGTGCCGCACAATGCAGGAGGCATTATCAGAATGCCTTAACCGGGATACTACCCCTGGCTACCATGAACCAGTTGTGATGTGAGGCAGCGACTTAGACCAATGCAGTTCGTGTTCCCAAAATCGTTATAGTGTTAGCTCTGTAGAGTGTTGTAGCAATATAAATATAGTTATGGGTTTGTGTCTCTGTGATTTGTCAGGAGGTTGGGAACTGCAGCTCAGTTTCCACCTTGTGTAAATCTTGTGGTCAGCCTGTCTTCTGTCGAGAGCCACGTCTGCCTATGGTAAGTTTTTGTTCTTCCTATTTTGGGTCAGTTACAGTGATGAGGTATTCTGCCACTCTGAACTCTCTCTTTAGAGCAAGGTAACATTCCAGTGTATCAAAAAGGTTTTCTTTTGTTTTCTAACTGTTGCACTCCTGGGTCCTGTTGTCCCCTGTGTGTCTCTTTGTTTCTTTCTCCCTCGTTTTGTCTTTCAGTCTCCCTGTCTCTATCTCTGTCTTTCTGTCCATGCATAGCTGCTGAGACCCACCTCTGTGTTCTCACACTGTCACTAAGGAGAATGTGTGTGTCATACTGTCAGCAGAGGAAGCAGAGAAGAGAGGGAGAGAGATATTGCAGTCTGCATCAGTCTGCATCAGAAGTGCTGTGGTCTATCAAATCAGTGGCTACATCATCAACAGCTGTGTGTGTGTTTGTGTGTGTGTGTTTCTTTGCTGGGAATCGGTGAGAGGGGAAATAAATAAAGAGTGTCAAAGGCACTCCCACTGAAGCCACGAGGAGGGTCATTCAATCCCTGCTAAATGGGAGGTTACATGGGTAAATGAGGGTACATGCTGCGAAAATAATAATAATAATAAATCTATGCGCTTCAACATTTCACAGAAAGTACATCTTTTTTAATTAAGTTTTTCTTGTAGTCGTGTGTGTGTGTGTGTGTGTCTGTGTGTCTGTGTGTCTGTGTGGTCCATAGAGCAAAGTTTATTGATGGCAGGGTCCAAACTGTTTTATTTTTTTACAGTAACCTATGCTGGTAATAGGAAAACTGGGAATCAACTCATTTGATCCAGGTCCGTCTCTGTGCGCAAGTTTAGCTGATTCATAAGATTTGTTTATGGCAAGGACCTCTTCAAAGAATCATGGTGGCAGCTAGATGCATGCCTATGGCTTTTTTTGTCCGTAAGTCTGAAATAGGGGGTAGTGTAAAACATATAGTTGTAAAAAAATATCCTGTGTGTAGAAAATTAAGCTGGTTGCGTGCTCACCAAAGAATTCAGAATGGTTAATGCTGGGCTAAATGCTAAAATTAAGACCATTACCATCACATCACATTAGATAACCAGCGCCCCACTGACCTTGAAAGGATGGCTGAATACAATTCAGCTTGATTTGACAAACTGGATGGAGTGTTCTGAAAAGGACATAAGCAACAAAGGGCTAATGGCTACGGCTGTAGGGCCACTCCAGACAATAACCTAAGACTAGTTGGCTTATACCTACGTCGCTGCAAGGGGTTTCCCGGGGCTTCCTGTCCCGCTTTCATCCTGCAGGCTCCATCATTAATAACGGCCCTCTGGCCTGGGGCCAGTAAAAACATGCCAGTCAAGTAGATGAAAGGCACCGGCCCGATTGGGCCAATAACATTTCTCAGGGTATTTCAGTTCAAAATACCATTAAGAAAAGTGTTGAGGACTATACATTCTACTTGGTAAAGGCTGAAAGTGCCTCTTTGATGGGCCAACATAAAGAGTAGGGGAAGCACCAACCTTTTCATGGGGCACACGTCATAAAAGCCAAGATTTTTTTTTAAATTGCACAACGGGGCTGTATTTTTTCATCTTGCAAAAATGTAATACTCACAAGGATACTTTAATGCTAAGGGCTGTAGGGAGATTCACATAACCATGCCCATGCCTACTGAGTGTTATGTGTCTGTAGAGAGAGGCTGATTCGTATTGTCTGGGAGTCATCCAGGGGAGAAGCTTGGCAGACAACAAGACAACCCCAATCCCATGCCAGAACACACACACTCACCCACACACACACACACACACACAAACACACACATGTGCACACACACGCGCACGCACACACACACGCACACACACACACACGCGCTGTATGATCCCATATGATAGATACACTTGTGTGATTTATTACTTGGACCTGAAGGCATGTGTGTCTGTGTATATAACGTGTGTGTGTGTGTTTGTGTGTGTGTGTGTTTGTGTGTGTGTGTGTTCAAACAAAAAGCAGTGTACACCTCCAGTGATATTTCCGAGCTGGCGGGAGCTGTCAGTATCAGATAATCAGGCCTAGGCTCTGTCTGTGTGTGAGTTAGACCTGCTGTGAGCAGCATGGTACTCGTTAGAAACATCCCTAAAGTTTGTTTATCTGCTCAGTTTCACTATGGAAAATGCACTCATACACACACATATGCACAGTACACACGTACATACACGCACACACATAGCACAATGACCTGAAGAAGAGTAATTTGAGAAGTAGCAATATCCTGCTGATGCGATGTGAGAGTGTGGGTGCGTACGTGGCGGTGTATGTAAGCAAGGCCTTAGAGCTGTTCTTAGGCATGACACATCACAGTGTGCCTGGACACAGCGCTTAGCTGTGGAATATTGGGAATATATCACAATCCCCCAAGATTATTGCTCTAATAAACCAGTTCACAACACAATTTGGGCTGTAAAAATGTATATCATAACAGTGGTATATGTTCTCTTATACATTGTGTGCATATATATATATATATATATATATATATATATATATATATAAATAAACACAGTGTATATGTGGGTGCGTGTGTCTATGTTTGTTTTTTTTCATAGAAAACCCCTTACTGTTTTTTTGATGCCTTGGGCGAGTTTCCAGCACAACGTACAGGAGATGAAGAGTAGTAGCTTGTGCCATTATTGATCCCATTTAATGTGTGTTAATATCTAGTTAGCCCAATTGACGTTCCACAGTTAGAATGGGGTTACCCACTGCTGAATACGAGTTTCATTGACCCGCTCCACCTAGTTAGTCAACTGACTTCATTGGCTAGCGTATGGTTATGTGTTCAGTTTGTGAAGACTGTGTGTAACTGTGTGTGTCTGTGTGTGTGTGTGTATGTGTGTGTGTGTGTGTGTGTGTGTGTGTGTAGTAGCAGTGAGGAATGTGGTCCCTCCCCCACTGTTCCACAGAGACCTAACCCAAGAAAAGAAGTAGAGAGACAAGCAGACAGAGAGAGAGAGCACAGCACTGCAAATGGTTGCATTACACGTGTGCCGGCCTTATTCTTATCTGGGAGGGCGTACTTTATTTTGATTTGTGCGGCGCTTATAACTGGAGGTGAACCGTTCCAAACAAAACACACATGAACGTGGGGAAGAGAAACAGTCGGATCATAGCTTAAATACATGACAGCAGCTGGTGATATAAAAGTTGAGTGGTAAATCATGGATTTAGGTGTGGTAGGTGCATTTAGACAGGCCTCTGGGCTTTTATTTGGTAGTTTGCTCTACAGTCTCAATGCCCTGACTTAATACCCTGACTGACATAAACATGTGAAAACATGTAGACAGTCTTCTGTTCACATCTCCTTCCGCATCTCCTTTTATTCCTGTTCTTTTTACTTCTTCCTTCACTTCTCCTTTCATATGTTCTTTATTCACCTCATGTCTGTCATTCTTTTGCTTCAGCTTCTTCTGGTCTCTTTTAAGCGGGAAGCAGCATGTCACGTGGGTGTGTGTGCGTGTGCGTTTGTGTTTGTGTATGTTTCAGGAAGTACACATGCGGTTTTGTATTCTTTGATGATAAAGGACTAAGATCCTTCATCTACAGTCATCTGGGGAATAACTGGAGGGCTGACAACACACCCATACACACCCATGCACACACATACACACTCATACACACACACCCTCCCTGTCTCTCTGAACAGACACACAAAATAATATGCTACAGAGTCTGAATGATTGAATTATTTTTTTCCTTTTTTCTTTTTCTCCCTCTTTTCTCCTTTCTCCCTCTTTCTGTCAACTCACAGGTGGTGTCCCCTCGTCAGAAACACTGAGACTATGTTGACAGCGCGGGACGGAAGGAGATAAAGAGAAAGAGAGAGCAAGAGAGTAAACCATCTGTGAATCACATCAAGGCAGCTGTGGTTAGAGTGGACTGCAGTTCATCACGATCGAGAGGCGGAGAGGGGGAAAGAAGCAAAGAGGGGGACAGAATAAAGAAGAGGAGAGAGAGAAGGAAAGGGTGCCTTGGTGAGTTTCCATGCCCAGGACGGTGAACCCTGATTGGGGGGACTTTCAGGCGACAGTGGGGTTGGACAAGGCCCCTGTAGTTCCTGTAGAAAGATGAGGTACTCTGAAAAGACAATGTTTTGGCTGAGTGACTGAGCTAGCCAAAGAAAATCTGACTTAAGGATTCCGGGATTACAGCATGGATTGACATTTTTTCTTGCTCAATGAAGGGAATATTTACTTTTCTCTGCATAACTTTGAAAAAGAAAGTTAAAAATATCTGTTGTGTGGTCTGATCTGAGTCTTATCTGAGGGGATTTGAACAGTAACTTTAATGGCATCAGCTTTTTCGCATATCATTTTTTTTTGCTGGTCTTATTTTCCTCATGAATATTGAGAGCATTAACTGAGACTACCCTGTAACCTTGGTAACCAAGCAGTAACCATGGCAGCAGCCTATCGCCTTGTCGTGAGCAGTGTCAGTTGCTATAGCAGCGTTGTAGTTGATCGCCGGGCTCAGAGTCATGCGGTACACTACTGTTCCGGGCCGTGCGGGGTTCTGTCCCAGGGACTGGAATGTACTGTAGCCCACCGCGGCACCTGCTCGGCTCTGCTGGACACCTCCGAACACACACACACATTTACACACAACCCGACCCGAAATCCACCTCACCAAACCTCCGATATGTGTAAAACAGGAATCACCATGGATACCTGTTCCAACGGGAGTGTGGGTGTCCCTAATGATCCTCTCTATAACAGTGTCTATAGCCTGATGTGTGAGGACAGCCCTCCATGGCGAGTTAAGAAGGGCAACGCGGGCACTGGCTTTAGCCCTGAGCGTCCTCTCCAGAGCTCTGCCAGTCTGAAGGACATCACGGGAGAGGCCATCAACCTGGCCAGCGGGAAACTCAAAGAGTTCTCCTTTGAGAAGCTCCGTCTCTCCACCAGTCATGTGACCTTCAGGAAAGGTCGCAAGGTCAGGCCAGACTCCTACAGCCGTCGGTCCACAGACCTCGACATCATCTACGGAAACTTCACCGGGAGCATCGGAGGATCCGGGAACGGAAGTGTAACTGGAAGTGGAAACGTTCCCGGAAACACCAACGATGAAAACCTGCCACCTTTCAGTGACACCACCAAGCTGCTCAAAGGCTCCTCGCCTGCCAGCATCACCACTGGCAGCGGGTCTTTGTCGTCAACCAGCCTATCCAGTGTCTCCAGGGCTGGGGGCGGGTCCACTGGTAGCCTGTCCAGCACCTGCTCCGGCTCCTTGGAGGCCGGGCTAAACACTGTGGCGTCTCTCTACCTCAACTCATTGGCCGACGAGTCCCTCATCACCCGGTTACTCGAGAAGACTCGTGCAGGGGAGGAGGGGGGAGTGGGTGGCGCCGGTGGGGAGGACATTCGGGCCTGCCTGGACATTCTGGTCAAGTGTTCTGAGGACTTAAAGAAATGTACCGACATCATCAAGCAGTGTATCAGGCGCAAAAGTCCCGGGGGAGGGGGGGAGGATGGTGGAGCCAGCCCGGAAACTGTCTACAAAGCTGTCATGGCCAGACTCAGCTCCTATCTGAAGAAACTGCCTCTGGAGCTGGAGGGCGCTGGGTTAGGGTCAGTGGCTGGGACTGGAGGTCAGGGGTCAGGGCAAGGAGGTCATAGCGAGCTGGCCGAGCTGGTTAGCAGTCTGCATATGCTTCAGCAGGCTGCTGTCCCCTTCTCGCCCATGTTTGGAAATGATCAGCCTCCGCGGTATGAAGATGTCGTCCAGAACCCACCCTTACCCAAAACAAAGGCCACTCCACCATCGTCGCTCACTTCTTCCCCTTCCTCCTCTTCTTCTTCCCCCAAGTTTATACTTCCCTCCTCATCCCTCGCTCCAGACTCTTCTCTGTCTCCGTCCACAACGCCTGAGACAGCTGGGAGACAGAACATTCAGACCAATGGGCTGCAGCTCCCACACTCTCCCTCACCACACACACTGCCCACCTCAGCCCCTCCGTCCCAGGCACACGCACCTTCGTCTAAAAAACCCACTGTGCTGGCGCGCGCACACACACCGGCTGTCTCCCACATGGAGGCTCTCTTTATTGAGGAGGATGCAGACTTGGGACGCGGGCTGGACAAGACCCCCCGACACACACATTCACACGCACACACGCACTTGCACCCGCCGACCAGAAGCCTCACGCACACCCACAGTCGGAATGGGACGGCTTTTAGTCCGCACACCCCCCCCAGCTCAGCACACACACACCTCAGCCCCAATCTCCCGCACACGCATGCGCCGCACACACTCCGGTCCCCCGGGGAAGCCCTCGTCTACTCCCCCACCTCCAAACACACCCCTCCCGTTAGCCACAGAGACGACGACATCGACAGACTTCTGATGGACTTGGAGTGTCTGTCGCAGAGCATGGGTCGAGAGCGAGAGCTAGAGGGAGAGAGGGAAACAGAGAGGGAGCCCCCACTCCCGGCCAAGACCAGAAAGAGGGGGGCAGGGCAGGGGAACACCTCCCCACAAACCCTGACGTCTCTCCAGACACAAGCCCAAATCACTCCCCAGGCTGATAGGCCTGTTACTATTAGCCACATAGCCGTTAACAGACAGGCCTCCAGGACGACCCTCGGTTCGCCTTCTGCTCTGCCCCAGGAGGGCAGTGTGGTGGGGTTAGAAGAGGAGGAGGATGGGGCGTTGCTCCTGAGGATCCTGGAGAGCATTGAGAGCTTTGCCCAGGAGCTGGTGGACTCTGGGGCTAGCCCTGGGAGCACTGGGAAGAGCGGAGCTCACAGCAAAGAAAAGGAAGTGATGAGGCTTCTACAGGAAACTCTGGCCGCTGCAGGGAAGACGGACAGTACGCCGCAGGCCAGAGGGCCTGCCTCCCCACCCCCTGATCAAGGTGAGTCTCCAGACCCACCTGTTCCCTTACCTGGCGTTCTGTGCGGAATGGTTCTGTGTGTTAACCTGAACTGATCTGAACGGTACCTTTACTTACAGATGGACCTACAGCCGGACCTACAGCCGGGCCTACAGCCGGACCTACAGCCGGACCTACAGCCAGACCGGTGCCTATGCCTCACCCTGTCTCCACGGCTCCTACACCCGTCCCTGTCCATACCCGCATAACCCTAGCGGAGAGTGTCGCTAAACCCCAAGCTATGCCTTCAGTCATACCCACACCTGTTGCTCCACCTGCGGTGATACCCACAGCTGTTCCTGCACCTACAGCAATAGCCGCACCTGTTCCTCCACCCACAGTTGCTCCCACGCCTGTCCCTCCAACTACGGTTAGACTGGCTGTGACCGCTACACCTGAACGTACGGATGGACCTACAGCCGAAGAGTCAACCGGACACACCGAAGCAACCCCGCCACTGGTCGTAACACCTGGCCAACCCCCGACCCCTGTGGCTGACCTGGCGCCTGGTGCTGCCGTTGCTGCTCCTCCGGTTGCCGTGAGAAACCTGGTTGGTCCTAGCAACGGGCTCGCAATCAGGGACAGCGGCTCGACACTGCTCATCCAGCAGACACCTGAGGTGATCAGAGTGAGTACCTTGTCCCAGGCCATGTATGTGTGTGTGTGTCTGCCCTCTTGAGACTTCTTTCAGTCAGGTGTCCTCCTGGGCTGGTAGAGCTTCCTCCTCCAGTAAAGACATTGTAGGTTCTAGCTGAGGAATGTTTTTCTGGCTGGATGTTCCAACAGTACCCACCATCCAACGACTGTACCCACCACCCAACGAC
>JACXGI010009533.1:0-30073 GCA_016801175.1 Esox masquinongy
TTTAGAACTCTGAGCTCCGCCCATTGTTTTCCAATGGAGAGACATGCTGGTGTATTGAGGCAATTATCTCAAAATGTATATTTTTCAATTTCGTCAAGTGGGGCATCATTTTAATCAGGAGAATCTCCTCTTTTTAATAAAATATGGCTTGGCAGCGCCATTCAATGACTTCAAACGCTAGACTAGAAATAGTCAGAAAAAGCGATTTTTTATATACTTCCACGTAACGCGGGTTCAAGCGCAATTAATACCATATAGGACCAGATGTTTACTTCCTATACCAGTTGTTATTTTTCAGTTTCGTCGTGAAATGAGGTTATAGTAGTAAAATAAAAGGGGAGACCTGTTTTGGTGCCATTTTGAGGCAATGGAATTTTAAGCTTCATTCAGGTCAGAAGAGGCTCAACGAAGGTTCGTTTCAATTCACTTGCGATGGGCGCGCGCTAGCGTTCCAGATCAGCCAGCGTTCTTTTGCCGTTTTTGAGGCTAGGGTGAATTTTTATGCGTTCTATTGTCCAGCCTAGTATGATGTCAATCCACACAGGTAGGATACCCGGTAATTAGGTTAATGAAAATTGGAATTGCTCAATCTATAGAGATACAACAACTGCTGTAGCTACAAGTGTCGTAGGAGCTGGCTATGTGGCTGATGTTTGTGAATTTGATGACGACTTAGCTTTATAATATCAAATGAAATGTCTTCCCGCTTATTAGTAGTATTCCCAACCAATGACACGAATGATTCAATTTTCATCCATTTTGCTATAGGAAATGTACGGTAGGAACTGTTGTAAAGGAAACCAGCGGAAAAGTGTTCCAGACATGCCTTTTCTGATTGGCTGTTGGCCACCGTCGGCAAGCGAAGATACATGTACTATACTACTTCAGTTGCTAAGTTACGGCTCCAAGATCCGTCTCCTACTCGTTTAGAATGTTAGTTCTAGAGCATTGCCAGGGAAGATACTCCACGTCTGGAGATTAACATATAGTACATCATGTTTATCTGTCCAAACACTTTTAGCACCTTTAAAGGGGGATTATGCGCCAAACGTGACATTTTGAAATGGTTCACCATATATGAAAATACCCCCATATTTAAGCCGATAGTATTTACTTGAACCCCATAGTCAATGTATATTTTTAAATAAAATGCAGCTTGTATATCTTCAGGAAACATTGGAAATGAAATCTGCCCATTTCCATTTTAGGCTCATGTCAATCAAGTTGGTCATTTACCTTTTCCTATTCAGATAGTAGAATTTGCATAGAACTGTGAAGCACTGAAAATCACTTCAGGATTTCACTCAGCATGATTTCCACATTTGGTCAATACACCCACTCTTGATGATGAGAGCATTGATTTAACTCATTTTTCTTGTCAATAGACCAAGCTTAGCTCACCAAGAGCCAATCAGTTCTGTCAATATTTGTTCAGCAATCATAGCGTCATCATATGTACGTTCAAGCACTCATCAGCTATAATAGGCTCAACATGAGTTTCAAACTCAGCCATTTCAGACTGTTCAATCTTGTTAGTCCTGTCTGCTGTACGGACAGCATGGTGAAAGTCAGTGTTTCAGTGTTCTCTGAGTCATTGTTTCTGTTTACATGCGTCAAATGTCATTCAGCCACACTTCAGAGCAAATCAACACAAAACAAACACACAACGCCCAGCAATGTCAACACACAACAGAAAACCCTCACAGAGACAAACAAGTAACAATCATTTATTATTTGCTTTAGACAGTGATGTAGACATTCCATGACTTGTCTATTTTACCTGTGATAAACGGGTTCGGTGGCATCCATTAATTAGGCATTTCTACTTGATTCATATGGTTTCTATACATAGTGAGAGCAGTGAGATGGCTGGAGGGGACATTTTGCGACACGAGCCGGGGAGAGGACATCAGCGCTATTGACCAACCATTCTGTAGTTTCCAGTCTCTACAATATTACCAGTTGATAGTGATTACTGTGTAGCATGCTTGCTAGTACCGGCATGAGGACAAAGCTAGCGAAGATATCTGAATGGCCACAATATTTGGAAATCGAAATGTAGAGTAGGTTACAAAATTCAGAGCCCAGATTATGTACTGAGACAAATATAAAAACAAAATAGTGTTACTGTACCACACAACTTTTAGGAGTAAAAACGGCATCTCACTGCAGTGGTGTCCATGATATTATTATTGCTTTGGAGTGCATATTTAGACTGCTGCTGTGTCCAAACTAAGACCACAGCAGGGGTGTTCATGTTAAGATTCCTGCTGGGGTGTCCATGTTAAGACTAGCCCTGGGGTGTCCATATGTAGACTACAGCTGGGGTGTCCATGTTAAGACTACAGCTGGTGTGTCCATGTTAAGACTAGCCCAGGGGTGTCCATATGTAGACCACAGCTGGGGTGTCCATGTTAAGACTAGCCCTAGGGTGTCCATATGTAGACTACAGCTGGGGTTTCCATGTTAAGACTACTGCTGAGGTGTCCATATTCAGACTACAGTTGGGGTGTCCATGTTAAGACTACTGCTGAGGTGTCCATATTTAGACTACAGTTGGGGTGTCCATGTTAAGACTACTGCTGAGGTGTCCATATTTACACTACAGTTGGGGTGTCCATGTTAAGGCTACTGCCAGGGTGTTCATTTCAAGAGGTGTCCATATTAATACTATAGCAGGGCTGTATATTAAGACTGCTGCTGGGGTGTCCATATCAAGACCACAAATGGGGTGTCCATATTAAGAATACAGCTGGGGTGTCCATATTAAGAATACAGCTGGGGTGTCCATATTAAGAATACAGCTGGGGTGTCCATATTAAGACTACAGCTGGGGTGTCTATTAAGATTACAGCTGGGGTGTCCATATTAAGACTACACCTGCGGTGTCCTTATTAAAATTGCTGCTGGGGTGTCCATATCAAGACCACAAATGGGGTGTCCATAGTAAGACTACAGCTGCGGTGTCCATATTAAGACTACAGCTGGGGTGTCCATATTAATCTGAGGTGTCCATATTAAGACTACAGCTGGGGTGTCCATATTAAAATTGCAGCTGGTTTGTCCATATTAAGACTACACCTGGGGTGTCCGTATTAAAATTGCAGCTGGGGCTTCCGTATTAAGACTACACCTGGGGTGTCCTTATTAAAATTGCTGCTGGGGTGTCCATCTGCTGCCGAGGTGGAGCTCTGTACTTTGCCACTACACATTGACCACAGTAGTACTGTGTCAGAGTATATCCCTCCCAAATATAAAAGGCCTAAATAAATTAAAACAAAAAATGGAGAAAAAAGAAGTTCACTCAGCAGCAAATAATCAGCAAAATTAAAATGGTTCCTCCAAAATGCAAATTCAGAATGCAAGTTCAGAATGCAAAATACACGATGGCTTCCTCAAATCCTCACAACTTCAAAAGCTATCACAGCAGATTCATTTTTAATGCTAATGGAGGGAGGAGGAGAAGGAGAGGGGTGGAGACTCTCAGAGAACTAAATCAAGATATTCTCATTGATCCTCGTTTAACACCTCTCCAAAGAATGATGACGATTCTGCAGAACTTCCACTCTCCCAGGGAAACTCAATCCAAACTGAATTATGCTGTATTGTGGATGGATGCCACACAACATTCAAATTCCCCCTCATTTGCCACAGTGGAGCTGAAACACGAACACATGCAGTATATACACACAGAGTAATACACTAGCACACACAATAATACTCAAACACACAAAAGCACACAAATTCCTAGGCTTTTCCTTCAAGCTGCAGCCAGACTCTTGAAGTCTGAAGATTGGCCTCAGTTGTATGATTGATTGCCGTATGTGATAGGGGACTTTACATTGATCTTGTTGTTTGGCAGTAAATCATGGAGGAGGGACTCAAACATCTCACGCACACACACACACACTCACACCCAGCCAGCAAAGCTGTCGTGTTCATATCCTGATGTAAGCAGTTGTCGGTGTTGAGTTGTGTTACATTGCACTACTCTGAACTTACAGAACAACAACTTTTTAATCTGGTGTTCGGTTGGTTTTCCAGTTAATCCCAATTGTTCTCTGCACTCATCTTAGTAGCCCTCTGCACCTCTCCAATAAGGAGAGGTTGGATTACTGTAAATTTGGAAACCATGTATTGGTTGGACCAAACAAATATCTCTCACACCAAGCAACCCTTAGTGCCTTATTTCTGTTGAAGCACCAGTCCTGTGGCCCCAATGGGGCCTTCCTGAGGGCGTAGTGTGGCCCCAGAATGAGGCCCCTGAGCAGGTGAAATTGACTCTCAAAGGCATAGGTGAAGCTTTAGCCATATTAGGCCTGTATAAGTTATATTTGACAAGAATTTTATTAAAGTGATGTAAAACATGAATGTACCTATCACAGATCATCACTTTAACAAACCCATTTACTTCTGTCTACAATTCTGCCTTCTATAGAAAACCCATGCTAAATAACTCAGGGCTCTATGACTTGTTCCGCATGGCTGACTCCATGCACCAGATCTACATACAGTGACTGGGAGTGGATAGGGGTAGAAAGGGGACTTTTGGGGGGAAATTAAGGTGAAGCAGTTTATGTCTTTTAGGATGGGAAATCCCAATTTGGTTGGCTGATCCAAATTAATGGTCAAAACCCCTCTACTCAACTGAGCTCTGATGAGCTCAGAGTCTGCGTGACTCATGTTAATGTAAGAATATTTTAATCCAAATTACATTGTGTTTTTCCATTAGTACAATAATTTCTACCTGCTGTATTAACAAGTGTCAGTGAAGATGGCATTTTCTCCAACCGTAAAAACGGAGTGGACCTTGTCCTTTTCCTTTTCATAACAAAGTTCTGTATATACCACAAGTACTACAGTAATCCTCAACTATGTGTTTTCCTTTATTTCAACCACTTATTACGTTTCACAATAGTCCACACAAGTTCATAAATAGAAAGTTAATAAATTATTTAATTTTTTTCTTCTTCACAAAATTATGAAAAACTTTTCCTTTGCTGAACTCATACATTAATGTTCCATTTATGTGGCTGTAGTTACATCTGGGGACATGAAGACTAAGTACAATAATTTCACTCAGCCAGAGAAAGATTATGGATATTGAAGGACATACTGAAAGGCCCTGTAAACTAGCACACAATGGAAGGGCAGCAGACAGTCTAGCAGCTATCATATCTGTCCAGTAACTGAGAGGTTACTTAGATCCAATCCCAAGCAAAAACAAATCTGTTTTCTTTCTTTGAGTGACACATTTAACCCTAATTGCTTCTGTAATTGATTCAGGACAAAATTGCCTGCTAATTGATTGTTGTAACCATGTGCATACATTTCGTGTGCATATATTTCATACTGGCCCCTATTGGTATCAAGCCCACAATATTGGTGTTCCAGGTACCATGCTCTACCAGCTTGGAGCCTAAAACTTTTAACAGTCTGAATATAATGTAGATTACAGTACAGCTACTCTTCACCTGGGGATAAAAGACGAAGACATTGACAGAAAGAACATGACAGCATAATTTGTCTTCATTTTCAGAGTTACACATATTTCCATTTCAGCTGGGCTTTGAACTCACCTAGAATGAAATTGCACCTTCTTTCTAATATGTTCCTGAAATCAAGGTCTCATCAGTCAAAATGTTTCCTATGATAACATTTATAAAAAAACCAAAGATGTTCAATACACATTCTCACATGATGTCAAATAATGGGGTATACTATCCATCCTGAATAAAAAAAAACACACACATTTGAGGTATTAGAGTTCCAACATATTTTATGTTTTAATTTTGTCTTCTGGCATCGTTTGACTCATGACAGTACATCAGACTACATGCCTGGGCCAAAAGAACATGACCATGCTGAAGGACACTTCAAATTGCCAGACACTGTATGAGGTATTCAACTTTAAGTTGTACAGTGCATTTGGCACAATGGTTGGGTAAACTTTTTGTGCAGAAAAGCTATCTTTAAAATAACTCAGTGTAATACAGCAACTGTCAAATGCCAGTGTACAGTGCCTTGTGCCCTGTGATATTCATTATCTTTCTCTTGGCTGAGTGAATGACTGGTAATTGCAGTGTTAGTCCTCAGACATCAGTATAGCCCCATAGACCTGTCTGTAATTAAAAAACTCAAGGTGATCATTCTACTTAATCACTACAGCCATTTCAATGCTATTGCCACAATGGAAAGATTTCATGTAATTAATGAAGTAATAAACATATTGCCTTGGAACATCTGTCATTCGTCTTTACGTACTGTAGCAGGACCCAGTGCTGTTACATTGCTTAACTGTCTGTACAGTTTCATAGTACTAATGCTTGATGTCTTGTTAAATAAAAACTTAGATACAGACACCCAAACATCCACACACAAAACACAGTCATGCAGACAGTACAGTAACACTATCCAACTAATTCCCTTTACACTGTATCTCTATAACTATTTCTAGTGCCCTCCACAATTATTGGCACTCAATGTATGAACAAAAATAGCTGTGAAACATGTAATTGTTGTTTATTAGCTTATTAGCTTGATCCTATCCATATGCATCTAAACTTAACTGAGTGAAAATTGTTCAAAGAAAAATCTAGATTAATGATAATTTTATTCAAAAACATAGAGTATGTGCCACAATTATTGACACCCCTAGAAAATTGTATGAACAAAATCTAATTGATGTATATTCTGATTATTATATTATTGATGTGTAATTGATGTATTCATTTTAAATCTCTGGTAACTCTTAAGTCCTCATCAATGAAATCCTGTTTCTGCTGCCTGGAAGAGGAAACATGAGTACTTTGTGCCTACACACAAGGAGAAGGATGGTTCAAGTGGCAAAAAAAATCATCAAGAATTACAATTGCCGAAACAACTGCCAAGCACTAGAGCTCGGTTTGCCTTAAAAAGAGCCATGGTCATGCATAAAATAACCTAATACACATTGTGAAGTATGGGGTTGGATCTGTGATGTTGCGGGTGTGTTTTACTTCAACATACATGGCCTACATCATGTATGAAGACATTTTGGGCCACAACTTGTCTGCCTCTACCAGGAGGCCAAAACTGGGTAATCATAGGATCTTCCAGCAAGACAACAATCCAAAGCATACCTTTAAATCTGCATGAAAATGGTTCACTGAACATAGGATCAAACTTTTGTAATGGCAATCACAGTCCCCTGACCTAAATACCATTGAAAATGTGGGGTTGAGCAGACGAGGAGAGCCCACAAGTGAGGAACAAGGACTCTGAAGGATCTGGAAAGTTTCTCAAATCCCTTCCTATGTCTTCTCTCACCACACCAAACGTTGTGGCGTGTAAGTGCTGCTATCTTAGCAAAGGGAGGGTGCACAAAGAACAACATGCAGGTGTGCTAATAATTGTGGCACGCATGTTTTAGAATAAAACAACATTTTTTTATTTTTTACAACTTTAAGTCAATAAAGGTTAGATTCATATGATTTTTTTATTGTAAGATCAAGCTGATGAACAGCATTTTATCACACATTTTTGTACTTATTTATACAATTGTGTGATTTTCTACATACTTGTTTAAAGCTGGGCTCATTTTTTGCATAGTCACCTCAATGACAAACCTAGGAGTTGCAATACCTTTCAATAAAAGCACTACGCACAGCAACAATGCTCTACTGCCACAGTATTACCAAATTCTCAGTGGTATGGCTAAGTGCCCGACATATAGTAGTCCTGGAAAAGAGCAAGTAAATGAACTGAACTGAAATAATGTAGCTGGAGCACAGCCACTGACTCTCAGACATAAATAAAAAGATTAACAGAGTCTGTAGACAAACTGTTCTTTCACTTTAGGCTGGAGTGATCAAGTTGGCATCCTCTTCTCTGTGGTCCCTTTTGTGAAAACTAGGATACTCTATAGGTAATTACTGTAATAACTGTATAGGTAACAACTGTAATAACTGTATAGGTAATAACTGTATAGGAAATATCTGTAATAACTGTACAGGTAATAACTGTATAGGTAATATCTGTAATAACTGTATAGGTAATAACTGTATAGGTAATAACTGTAATAACTGTATAGGTAATAACGTGCTGTTTGGGAAGCAGACAACAGGTTAACTCAGTTTAGGAACATAGAGATTCCAGGTTGGTCACCTCTCAGTCTCTAATGGTCGGTATAACAAAGGCATTCTTCTTTGAATAATTGGGTCACAGCTCTTTTTGCTTCAAAAGCTGTCATAAAACTGCACAATATTAAAGATATTAATCTAAAGAGATTATGCTGCATAAAGCTATTAGCATTCAGACAACGTATTACATTATATTCTCCCTGATCTTTTTTTTTTCTTTGGTGATTGGGTGGAGGAAGGTTGGGGCTCAGGGCGATTCTGGAGGCAAATGAAAAATGAAATGGTAATTAAGTGTGAGATGGAAGTAGCCGGGATGTCGATGTAGAGAAATTGTGGATATGTGGACATCAGGTTTCCAAACATGTTAAACGAATTCTGCTGCTGCAGTAGAAGGAAGAGAGAGAGGTGAGAAAAAGAGAGAGAGAATGGTTGGAGCACTGGGAAAGTGGAGCTATTGTTTGGCCAATGACAGATCTCAATAAGGTCCAGCTAATTTATTACACAACTCCCATTACAAATAGGCTTTGGTCGACACAAAAGTTGCTCTATTAAAAGGGGCTCCATTACCTCTGCTGGGGAGCTAGGGCCCCACCCATTCCAACAGGCTAAATGGAACACTGCAGTACACACAGACGGTGAATACACTGCAGCAGCCATAGAGGGTTTAAAGACGTAGGCGCACCATGGGCCAGCCCATCTTCTGGAGGCCATTATTCAGGTCATTTAATCTTCTGTGTTGGCCTGGAGGTTGTTTAATTGTTATCAGACATGTCCTCTAATTATGTTTATTTCTGTCTACAGTCTGTGGTTGAGCTTGAGGTGAGCGATAGCAGATTTCGTCTAGAATGTCATGCAACTTCATTCTGTCTTGTTTCTATGTTTAACCTTTGATTCACCCCTTCTTTCCTCCCTTCCCAATTTCGTGATGCCCAGTACATGATTGTAGTCACGCCTCATTTCAGCAACTCCTACTTGGCTTAGTAAAATCAATGTCCTCTGATAAGCATTCCTACCAAGCCGTTCAGCTAGTTATCACACTGCTTGCTCAATCAGAACGTTTCGGCCAGAACATTTGCACTTGGAGGACAGGACATTCTCTGGCCAACATCAACAATTCAGCTTACAGGTGCCAACTCACGACAAGGAGTCGCTAGAGTGCAACAATATAAGGGAACCCTGCCTGGCATCACGGCCTTTACATGCTGGTATGCCGTGATTGACATTCAACCTCAGATGACAACGAGGCACCTGCACTGCAGGGCTGTGACTTAGACTGCACCAGTCAGGACTCCCTTGAGTAAATTTTTATTTGCTGATATCCAGTTGACTGTTTATAACCCCATGCCTTGACTGTTTATATACCTAATTGTAACGTGTCTTTCCCCTAAGCTTCTGACTGAGCGGATAGTTTCGGACAGGTGTAAACAATTAAAAGACACATTGGGATCAGATCTCCCTCACAATCACAAGGTATACTTGTCCTTCCTAAATA
Organism: Esox masquinongy; assembly: GCA_016801175.1. Taxonomy (NCBI): domain Eukaryota; kingdom Metazoa; phylum Chordata; class Actinopteri; order Esociformes; family Esocidae; genus Esox; species Esox masquinongy. The sequence continues at coordinate 9,613 of JACXGI010009533.1, forward strand.
TCTTAAAGTGCAGACAGTTATGAAAAGTGAAACCATTTAAATCTTGATTTCATCTGCGTCTAAAATCATTGGCAGATGGCCCCACTGACTTATGGCATCCATAATGACACAAAACAAATTATAAGATAATGGCATATTATTTTGAAAGGAGGGACCAGAACATCTGGTCACAATGTAGATGTATTGGAAATGTGGGCACAATCAGAATGTGGATATCAGGAAAAAAAAGACACAACAGGCAATAAATATGAATAAATATATCAGACATCAGCTTCTGCCCTGCGTATTAACCTTGTGAACTCATTGAAATGGTTGTAACTGGGTACCCTTGAGGGTGTGCAATAAACTCTAAATCAAAAGAACCGCATCGAATGCCTGCCCTCATCCCCGTCGATACACCAAACACCATCTGCACGTGCGCTAACTACTGACTTTTATAACGCATACACCCATCATGTGTGTTTGGGGAATGACTATGGTGCTGAGCTGTTTGTGGAAGGCAGAGTGCGATGTTATGACGGCTTCATGTACAGAATGCTTCCAACTGAAGAGCTAAGGGCACAAGTCGCATATACGTGAATAAATCTGTGGGCTTATAAGGTCTTTTGGAAGTGGTTCAGAAGAAGACGCATTGGGTGTATCCAAAATGGCTCCCTATTCTCTATAAATCGGTCCCAAGCATAGCGAGCGTGACACAGTGCCAGGGTTGTGGGTTTGATTCCTTCAAGGGCCAATCCAAAACAGTTTGAAAAGACATACACTCACTACTTTAAGTTGCTTTTGATAAGACTGTCCGCTGAATGACTTCAGTGTAAATACATTGTGCTCTAGTTATGCAGCATTGGAAGTCTATTGAGAGTCTTCCGGGAGGGATGATGATGAGGTAACACGAGTCAACAGAACTGGTGTCTGGTCTCTCTGCAGTGCAACGCCAGTGAGTGACTTGTTTGTGAGCAGTGGGTAATGCAGTGCGAGCCAAAGCAGAGACCTTCCAGCCCAGGCATCACTGGGTAATTTCTGGACCGTGACAGAAGGAGCCCAGGAGGAAGGAAATAGCTCGGGTGGATGGCCTGCTGATTGCATAGCCCATTCCACACATCTTATTCTGTCACAACACTGTGACTCTGTGACGGGATGCGCGCAAGCACCTCCCCACCACACATTAATACTGACACACACTGATGCTGACGCACACATTAACGCACACACACACACACACCCATACACACATTTATAGCATCGAGGTAACCTAATATGGTCTTGCTCATTCCCACTCCTCCCGTACTCACACTGGACATAAGTTTCATTCAGGACTTTATCACTGTGAAACACTATTACCACCTGAGACTTAAAATTGTATGCCATGGAGTAAACATCTCAAGAGGAATACATCATGACTGTTCATCATGGGCATTTCAATGTGAAAAACATATTGTTGAAAGAATTTATATCTGACTTGCTAGTTCGGCTCAAAGTTTAAATTTAAGATGTCATAGTTAAATTCTTAATTTTTTATTGGTCAGGGACTATGTTTATTTTTTAATTTTTTTTTAGATTTTCGGCAGTTTAGTTTTGTTGTCTTTGAAATCATTGATTATCTCTTAAAGTAGAATGTAAATCTCAGCGTTCCAATGTAACAAAAGAACCTACTGTAGCCCAAAAGCATCTATTAATCCCGTAGCAACTTGAGACCACTGAGATGCCTCCTGTTATAATTTATTATTCACATTATCCTGTCTATCCCTTGGAGATATTTGCATTTCTTTTACACATATGTTTTGTAGTACTTCCCGTTTATAGTCTAATACAAGGATTTTATGAGACTTTCCAATTCTTTCCAGTCTTTTACAGTCTGTAGAGATAAGCCTCTGCACTCTTCCGCTGTCCCCTTCCCTTGCTCCAGATTGCTTTCCTTTGTTAAGGACCCCCTGGTGCAAGTCAGTATCTGAAGTGAAGATGAATAGAGAAAGAGCAAAGGGAAGGATAAAATATTGACAAAGAGAGAAAAATGAGAGAGAAAAAGACATGCTGGTTATAAATTGTGGTAAAAGAGGGATGAGGAATGCCCTTTTTCCTTTTGTCCTCAGCACAGGAAGGAAGTGATGAAGGCATCAAAGGGATGTATTTCCATTGTTGCCAGCATATCTACCTTCTTCGATGGCTGCGTCACAAATAGCACACTTCACATTATATAGTGCTCTGCTTTTGACCAGTGCCCAATGGGGGCGTTTTCTATAATAATAATAATACCTTTGTTTGTCCTTTCATCCATTACTGGTAAAGGGCTTGCTTAAACTGGACCCTTACAAATTAGCTGGGCTTGATGATATGGACCCCTTTTTGTCTGAGGTTTTCTGACTGTAATCTCTGCCCCCATCGCCTGCCTCTTAAACCTCTCATTACAAACAGCTGTAATCCCACAGGATCACTGTCATTCCTCTTTTCAAACGGACTCCCATAGGCCTACATCAATGCTGCTCTGCCTGTTCAAAGTATATGAATGCCTGTTCAGGCTTTAGAGCACGCCATGGGTGTCTCTCAGCATCTCTTAAGCTTAAGGTCCTGAACAAAATCATCTGATTTACAAGTCCCTTTTAGGTAAATGCCCCCCTACCTTACGTCACACCTTAAAATCTGCTGCTCCAATAGCTAACTTGCAAACTAGTAGATACCTCACTCTGGACCCTCCTAAGGTCTGTAACGCCATTGGTCAAGACTTATGTCAGTTTACATTGCACGTTTATGAAGGCACCTGAAAAGCGACATCTTGGCTACGCTCAAGGAGTGGCTGAGCAAGAAGAGGGGCAGCTTATTAAGGGAAAAGGCATATGAGGATGTGGTTACGCTACAACAACCGCGATTCATTAAAATATCATTCACAGAATATGTAATTGTAATTTTGTGTTCAAGCTTCATAACGATAAACTCTCGCTGGGCCAGAGGTATGTGGCGAGGCTCAACACATCTGTCTGCAGCACTTTAGCTAGCCTCCTGGAAGGCAGGTAAACTCACCGACTATATTGCAGACCTGGTAACTAACATGCCGGTTCCCTTTGAACGATGCTGTGCTGTCGCTATTGGTGCTGTCATTTTTTGCTTTAAGTGCCAGGACCAGACTTCATATGTCACCGCTCATTCCTATCCAGTACACACCCAATGGGATATCATCATTACACCTCTGTAGCCGCAGAGATTATTTTTCAGAAATGTGTACCACGTAACCTTGGGATGGTAGGATGCGACAATTAAAATGTTCACCTGTTTACACAACATTTTTTCTTATCTCAGACAAATCTGGCCACAAGACTCATTCATCTAGATGAAACAATTGTTGCGTGATGACGGTCTAAGTCACGCAAAAGTAAGGGGGGGCACCTACATGTAAGACGTATTAGTCCCATGCCATAAAATGTTGTGTACTGTGTTTCTCTGGTTGCTTGATTTAAGTTTTTGTTTAGTTATCGTGCTCCACAGAGAGATAGGTTTTCTTTTTCTAAACGAGGCCATGGACGTGTATTGAATAAATATTGGACTGAACCAGTTTGTTCTATACCTGAAATCCCCTGACTCAAGCTCATTTCATTATCAGTCCCATTTATTCTGAAGGCTCAAATCAATGTTAATGTCCTTTTGACAAATCCATGTACTTTCACCATTTGCCTAACATATTACATACAGGCAACTGTATTATCTTTTGTAAATGCATTGTAGGCTAGGCCGTCAAGGTTAACCGGCTACAATGGCCAAAAACACAAACTTTAACACATGCTTACCAATAAAAATATTGACAAGCGAATGCATGCTTTCAAACTTTCCACTAAAGCCTGTCGTTGGTTCATTTGTCTATTAAATTTTCTCTGACTAGCAGGAATAATTTCCTCCCAGCAGACAGATCCCTACAAAGCATGGTTTGGCTCCAATGTTGTAGAGAATTTTCATTTTAAATAATAGCCATATCTATTACTAAAGTAGTTATGTGTTTTATGTAATAAATGTCAGCCACAGATCTCAATACTTACTGTAGCTTCTAAACGTGCATTACCCATTATAAGTGGTACGTTAATTCCCACAAGCCCTTTTTGTTTAGCAGGAAGCAAAATAAACTACTATTTGTCATCTTGGTCCCGATAAAACTTTTGTGGTCCAAATGCAATTAGTAAATACATTCTTACATTCTTCAGTCTGACTTTAAATGCATTTCACCAAGATATTATGAGTAAAAATGTCTGTTTCAAACAATATCACCATGTAAGATCACTTCCAAAAATGTATGCTTCATGATGACCAGCTGTTGGGTTGTGTCATATAATACAGTTAGCACTAAGAGGAGGCAGTGTGACGCTTTGGGAAATGTTCTGCTGGGAAACCTTGGGCCCTGCCATTCGTGTGGATGTTACTTTGACATGTACCACCTACCTAAGCATTGTTGCAGACCATGTGCACCCTTTAATGGCAACGGTATTCCCTGATGGCATTGGCCTCTTTCAGCAGGATAATGCACCCTGCCACGAAGCAAAAATGGTTCAGGAATTCTTTGAGAAACACAACAATAAGTTCAAAGTGTTGACTTGGCCTCCAAATTCCCCAGATCTCAATCCAATTGAGCATCTGTGAGATGTGCTGGACAAACAGGTTCGATCCATGGAGGCCCCACCTCGCAACTTACAGGACTTGAAGGATTTGCTGCTAACGTCTTGGTGCCAGATACCACAGCACACTTTCAGAGGTCTAGTGGAGACATGCCTCGACGGGTCAGGGCTGTTTTGGTGGCAAAAGGGAGACCTACACAATATTAGGCAGGTGGTCATATTATCATGTCATGTTATGGCTGATCGGTGTATATCATCCAGGTAAAATGCGTGTTCACAAAATAAACCAAGGAGGAAAGCTCGCCTCGCAGAAGGCAATTGGCTGGAACGGGATTGCTGGAACAGAATTGTCTGGAAAGTAGCGGCAGGCTCCAAAAATTATAAATTTACATTTCACTGACACTGAACTGTCTGTGTTGCTAAACAACTCTTAGAGGGCCTCATCAGCTTAAACAACATGTTTATATACAACAAAACTTGAGAACAAAACTTGAGTTACTGAACAATTCCTACCTAGTGGAGCTTTAACTGGAAAGCCGTAACTTTCACAAATGGGAGACCTGAAGGATTCGGAAGGGTCCTCAAGCTCTGGCTTGTCGTTTGTGTTCGCCATATTTATTTACGAGGCTGTTCTAGTTCTGCATGTTCTAGGCTACTTCAGTTGCTAAGTAATGACTCCAAGATCCGTCTCCGGGGCGAAACTCTGAGTTTAGAATGTTAGTTTTGCACACAAAAAAGTAACGTGTGTGGTTAAAACTAGACTACATTCATTTGGATCACAATGTCACAACACGTACCGGACTGAACGTCCAGTACCGAACGGATACGTGTACTGTTACACCCCTAATTTTTACATTACTGTACTCATGCAAGATACCATAAGAGCTAGAAACAAAAAGATATCATGCTAGAGTAATGGACCAATATAAACAACTTATTTTGGATGAGGATGAGGGCTGTTAATGGGTTACAACAAGAGTTATTATTTGATTTCACTACATAAACATTTACCCTGAGGATTCAAAATTGTGGGTTTCTTTTAAATAATCAATCATTCCCCAAACCTCTTATAAAAATGCCTGGGCAAATATACTCGCCAACCAATCACTGTCATCTCAGTTTAACCTCCATAGTGGGGAGAGACAAGGCTGTGAGATGTGAAAATATGAAGAGTGACATTACTTCTGCCTTGCCTCTATTCTGCCTTGCCTCTATAAGCCATCTATTTGCAGTTATTTCCCTTTCTCAGATGATTTTGCCTGATTGATATATCCTATTTTTAGTAGTACTTTAGTAATAGTTCATGCCTTTTTTTGTGCAGTAACACAGGACACTCACATGCACTGTCTTTGTAGCTTGAAATTAGATTTTTTTATTAGACTTATTTGCATGCCCACCAGGTCAGGCAGCCACTCGATTTTAGGTAATATACATGATTAAACGAAAATATTATGCTTTTAGCCATTTGACACGGCACTAAAATAAATGAGGGAGCTTCTCTTTTCTTTACCCTTTGTGGGCAGGACCAAAATTGTTGCCATTGATGGCCATTGATGCATGTTAAGAACCTTTAAACCTGTCTGCATCCATAATGCAAAAATACAGGTTTAAACAATGTGGCACAGTGCTGAACATCTGCTAAACATATGGACAAGGGGGACCTGAAGAGTATTCATAGATAATCAATCTTAGACACAGTGTCCGAAAACTTACTTTTTGGCTCACCTGCCAAGGGGACTGGTAAATGTAAAAATCAACCAGCCAAGCATATTTTTTACACTTTTTAAATAATAAAGTGCTTTTTTGTGTCACATAGACATTAATTTCAGCACATTTGAGATAATAAGAGATAATGAGGTATAAGTGAGATAATAAATTATTATGTTGAATACAAACTTTTTATTTCCGATGACAAATTAGTTGTTCCTGCTTTTATCTTTAGCATACTGGCCACACACAGAACAACTCATCACCACAGCCTCAGCATCATAGTGTAGCCAGCCTCTTGAAACTCCTTTATCTCCAAACCTCAAATTCTCACAAAGCCTTCTTTTTCTATGTGATGCTACAAACGTGTTTTTTTTATGTATTGCAATAACGTCATCCCTATACACCAGTATCTCTTCCTTGTCAACTTTCTTAACATTATTTCACAATACTTACTTACATCATTCCCTAACAACCTAGGTACTCCCCCTCATTTAACCATTCTCTAAAACTGTTCATGAATCACTCCCAGATTTATAACTCTCTCCAAAGCTAATGAGCAAAAGCAAATTAACAACAATAACACAAATAATCTGTTTTTTTTACATTAGAAAGGTTCTCTTCTCTACAAAAATTAGAATAGAGTCATTACACATAAAGTGAAACATTTCAAGCCTTTTTTCTTTCAATCTTGATGATTACGGCTTACAGCTCCGAAATCAAAAATCCAGTATATTAAATTATTAGAATAAAAAATACACAAATGTCGACCTGAGAAGATAATCAAGATTGAAACAAAAAAGGCTTGAAATGTTTCACGTTATGTGTAATGAATTTAGAATTTGGTTGGCTTAAATATAATTATTAATTTGTCAGTCAATGATAGTATTCAGTACTATCAAGAAGGTTAACAGTTATTAAACAGAAGAATTGCATTGATGATGGGATTCATGTTTTTTACTCTGTTGTTTTTTTTATACAGCATTATGATTAAACCTTTTTTTCTGTAAAAATGGTTTGTTCTACCAACAGCCAATCAATGATAGCAAGCAAGTTTATTTATATAGCACAATTCATACATCGAAGCAATTCAATGTGTTTTACAAAGAAAAATAAAATAAAAAATATATAAAAATACAATAACATAAAAACAAATACTCAAATTAAAACATCAAAACAAATGAAAACAGCATAATAATAATAACCCTCAGAGTTCGATACCCTAACACCTACAGGAAATCAGAGTGATACCAAACACCAACAGCCAATCAGGGTGATACCCTAAACACCAGCGCCAACATAACTTTGTTAAAGCTGCACTTGATAGAATTTATTCAGTAAAAAAAAACACTAGTTAAGTGCCAGTGGAATGTCATTTTATCATTTTTGAAGCACGCTGCTCCTTCCCAGCCAATCCCGTTCCAGCCAATCGCCTTCTGGCTTATTTTGTGAATGCACATTTTACCTGGATGATCATATATAGCATAAGTATGCCGTAAGGAGCGAAGTTTGCTTACTGTAAGAAACTATAATGGCAGCTAGAGACCAGAACGACAGTCAGTTCCTCCCTTGTCTACTACAGCATACACTACAAAAACGGCAAAGCGAAAGAAGACTTAGACCAACTCTCTGTAGCCAGCTACCGGGAACCCTAAGCTAACGTTAGCAAGGCTAAGAAGAACGTCATCGAACTCTGAGTTACGACTTTTTTTGGAACAGGTAATTCCATTTTTCATAATTTTATTCGGAACGTGATTCTCTATCGGACATTGGTGCGGAACCGCTTTCTGAACAGTGAGTAATTGCAAAATGCTGTAATTGTTTTTTTTAAATGAAAAAATCCTACATAGTGCAGCTTAAAAAATGTTCAAATTTAACCAATAAATTTGTGTAATTACAGTACTGTAGCTATCTGTCTAAAACATTACCACCATGCAACAAAAACTAGGAGCACAGAAATGGAAGGACAAATCTAAAAGAGAACGTCTAAATATGTGTAGCATGTAGTAATGGTTGATTGTGACTGAGTAATTTAGGAATTGAAAAGATGTGCCATAATAAATTACCTGTGTTGAAAACAAAGGGATTTGAATGTGGCCTAGTTATGAATTAAAACATTAAACAATAAAACGTTTATAACCTGTTTTTTGGACAGTATTATAATTACTATTAATTTACTTTTTGGCCCGTGGTTTGGGTCCTAAACGTTAAATTCTGTCCCGGGCCCTGTCATTCCTGTCGGCGTCCCTACTCTGGGAACCAAACTCAGTCTTGCAAGTGCCCAAGGAAGCACTTCCATATAAAGTGAACGATTACAATTTTGAGTATTTGCTTCAAACTTTTGACCTGAGAACTACAACACAAGTAACTAAATGGATTGGCGTTCCTATTCTGATTAAAGTCAGCTGTAAGAAACTGACGTTATATAAAGCAAGATTCAGCCATGGCTTTGTTATAGTAAGCTAAAGTTAACTATCTAAGATTAGTATAACTAGCTAGCTACTCCTGTGCAAATTGTTTTGGCACTGATGTAATGAATGTGTTTGTGTTTAAACCTCTCTGTGCATTTTCCTTCAAAATTGTTGCTCAAAGTTGTGGATGTTTAAAGCCTGCAATAGAGAAGGACAGTGTGAGATTTGGTCCATCCAAATAAATTCGTAAAAAGAAATTGAAGATATAATATGTTAATTTGCATATCCCTGTTTGGTTCTTATTTAAGTATTAAAAAGCCTAAATCATGATTTACTATTTTACGCTTAATGTATAGCTTCAATAAAACATGCAAATTATTAAAACGCAAAATATACATCAACTTCTTCATTCTAAGAAAATGCAAGAAGATAATAGCTGTGCTTATCCAATACAGTATTATAATGCGTGTGTATCCTTATCAATCATTATTGCATTAGGGGCACAGTATTAACACAGAGGAAAATGATTTCCCAGGCACAGAAGAGATCTGCATGACTGCAAAGCAGAGATGGCGATCATCCCTTCTCATCACACCTTTTATGTAAATAGATTTTGAAAGGAGGAATGAAATAGATAGAGGAGAGGAGGTTTTAATGCAGTGCTGGAGTGTTCTCATCAGCAGGACTCTGAACTACTGCAGTAGACAGCTATTGGGAATGAAACCCAATGAGTGTTTATTAAATCTATGTTCTCACTGACAAATATACTAATAGGAACAAAAGTACCTGAATCAGAGCAACAAGATGTGTTCAGGATTTGGCTACATCACTCCAGACTGTGACCAAAGAAAATATAGCATGTGTCTTAAATGGAACTTTATTCCCTTATGAGCCCTGGCCAAAAGCAGTGGCCTAGGAAATATGGTGCAGTTTAAGATGCAACTGTACTGGAATTAAATCATGGCAGGTAGTGTATTTTGTATGTTTTATGAACTACCAGCAGTTAGTTATTGTCAATCTATCTTATTCTCTTTCTATGATTCTCCATATTCTTCCTCTATTCCTTTTGTTTAGAGTTCTCTGAATTGACAGATTTTCCTCATTAGCATGTCCTTTGTGTTAAAAACATCCTCAAGTCATAATTAATGATTTATATCATAATAAATATTTTAGCCTGAGAGAAAATGCATGCCTTATGTGAGTTGAATTTCCCCTAAATATAAATCTAACACAGCATGGCATCCTTTATACGATTATACACCTCTAGCATGTGTTATCACATTGGTTAAGTTATTACACTAGTCCCTTAACCAGCATCACAGGAAGCAATCGGAAGGCAATATTTGTTGCTTGCAAGAAAGTGTAATCCTGCTTGCTCCATGTTTCACCCCGCAGAAATTGCCTGCAACTTAAGTTGCATTGCATCACAAGAGATAGAAATCCATCCCAATCAGGAAGCAGAACAAAGTTTACATGACTCCATATATCGTTCCATTTGGAACTCCAGTTGTCTTGTCAACACAGCTGTCAGTGCTGCTGCAAACCACGACAGAAGAGATATGCCAAATAGGAAACAGACATCATGGCAAGTCACAGGTTAGTTACATGGTCTGGCAGAGAATACATTAAATTAAGAAGTGATTCCAGACCTTTCTCCTTCAAGTTTCAGCTAAAGCTGGTTAAAATATGTTTGGCAAATAGCAAACATTTTGCCTAAGTAGCTAGCTAAATTGTACTTGCCAGAATTGTGTTTTTATGAATGCTTCAACAAACACATGGCTAAACAAATAATGTATTAAATCATTTTGGATTCAACATTGCATGTAATTTCAACTGAACCATTTTGCACATCACCAAAGTTGCTTGACATTGTATCTTGCAACAGAAATTGTTTCTGAATTGCGTTGTTTTGATTAAGGCTTTAGTATATATTCTTTTATCAGCCACACCCACCACATGGCAGTACTTACATGTATTTCCAAACATATCACATGAAGCTAGAAAATATTTTCGCATTTATCAAGTGCCCTGAAACATGACTCTGCTCTGTAATTGAAAAATATAGACCGCAATGCCATATTGAAATTAGTTATTTGTTGGCTGATTCACTTTACACAGTCTCTTTCTCCACAAGAAATACAGTACAAAATTATGAGATATATTTGCTGCAAATCTTATCACTCCATTTATTGATTTATTATTTACATGTTTCAAATGTATTAATCAGATATAAACAAATGCATGTGTCATGTACAGCAATACATATTTTTTTGTGAAATTGCAGATAAAAGATAAAAAAATATATATCTGGTGCTTAATGGGATTCCATTTCGCTGCAGTGTCTGCATCAATTCACTATTCTTGTAAAAGGCCGCTGGAGGGTCTAATTAGCCCATACACCCTGCATCATTTTTACTCCCTCAGCTTTGGGTCCACTTCCTCTAATAGCTGAGGCGCGTCTGAATGCACCAATGGGCAGCCGAGGGTAGAGGGGAATGGTTTACCTTGGATTAAACATTAGAATTGGTAGTCGGAAAGTTTTTGCTAAATGACATCATGAGAGTTTAAGCCGTGAACAACAAAAACGTACTGGAAGGCTGATTATAAATATCCTTCTTTAGGTTCTTGAACATCGATTGAAAATATTGCCAGTTTTTATTAGACAAAAACAACCAGAGACAAATAAAGCAGGGAGATCCAAAACAATCAGAAAATGACAAAACAGTCCGTAATCTCTTGTATTAGTCATGTCAAGAATCCCGCTTGGAAATGTTACAGAGCATTTTTCAAGTTTACTAATCACTAAAGAGTCAGTAGACATGACATCCAAAAATTACACAAAACTGATATACTGTATTGACATATTTTACGATAACATCATGTTAGAAGTGATGGAGTTACAGGATTCATAGTTGGCCTAGCAGTCTATGTTGCTCTTTCTTAACAACAAGCTGGCCACAAGCATTGACTCTGTCACTAAATGATGAGTGACTGTGAAATTGGCAATCATTGCCTGTGATGGGGAGGTATCGTCTGCAGAGATTTCCTATTCTCATTGCTTTGTAGCGACTCACTCACTGCAGAGCTACCTGAGGACTACAGGTACTTGAGCATGACTTCAAATGTTGACTGACGTGACATCAACGAGCTGAGTGAAAAACACTAAATAACTCGAGAGATGGAATACACAGACTGATACACTGAGTTGGCCATATTTTCTATCAACAGATAAGCTACACAGGTAAGACACATATACAAAAAGTGTTTGCTTGCCATGTTATAAATATATACTGGACAGCTGAGATACTGCACTGTATGGTATGATTAAAATGCCAAGCCATTGTATATTGTGTATACTGTCTGGCTGCAGTTATACCATGGGCTTGTTATTTTCAGATTGTGTTGGACCTGGCTGTGTAGTGTAATGAGCAATGTCTGGTGAGGAAGGATGGAAGTGTATTCGATGAAGAGGAGTGTCTGGCCACACCAAGTCCCCAACAGACCCTTGGTGAATTTTATCAGGTGTCCTGCATAACATTTGCTTCTCTATGCACACCTGGAGAGGTGTAAACTGTAATGTAACTAAATGCATGATATTGTGGACATTTATCTGTGGTGTCTGGATTTCCCTTGTTCCCCGTAAAGGGATGAATAGTCTGATATACGTTATTGTACAGTACGGGTTATGGATCAAACTTTATAAGAACATTGTAGAATGTTTGTCCATGTTGCATGACTGACAACAACAGGCAGCAACACCCAATCCACAGGGTTGAGTAGGTTACTTTTTAAATATAATCTGTTACAGTTAAAGTTACCTGTCCACATTTGTAATCAGTAAGGTAACTTTTGGATTACTCAAACCTAGTAACATAATCTGATTACTTTGAATTACTTTAACATTACCAACTGAACACCTTTTGCAGGATCAATCTAATCTTCATTTCTACTTCAATATGATTGGGCTACATCTCTACAGTATGCACAAAATGTCTGTCAGATGTTCAGTCAATCCAATTAACCCAATAACCCTTCATCTTCCAGAATCTCACTTTTTATCTGAACATTAACCAAAATCTAAGGATGTGTTAGCCTATTCTGTTATTTGTGTTTTATTCATGTTTTTTATTGCTTCAAAATAGAGGCAGAGCTTTAATGGTTGCGATGGGTGCCATTGCAGCCAATCAAAGGGGCCCCCAAGAAGTTGATCTTATGGTTGACAAAATAATAAAATTATAGCAAGCAGAATAAAGTTTATTTTGATTCATTTGCTACATAATATTTAGTTGACATTGAAGTAATAAACATCTATATTTTTTATGATCCCATAATGCATTTGTATGATGACCAATCTGTGAGCATGGGAGTGTAGCCAGCATTGCCAGATGGGACAATTTCCTTATTAATTGGGCTATTTTCAATTACAGTGTGCGGTTTTTATGTGGAGTCCACGGGTGACTGTGCCTATACAGTAGATATAAAAAGTCTACACACCCCTGTTAAAAAGATAAATCATGTCAGAACTTTTTCCACTTTTAATGTGACCTATAATGTGAACAATTCAATTGAAACACAAACTGAAATCTTCGAGGGGGAAAAATGAAAAATAAAAACCTTACAATAACCTGGTTGCATAAGTGTGCACACCATCTTATAACTGGGGATGTAGCTGTGTTCAGAATTAACCAATCACATTCAAACTCATGTTAAATAGAAGTCATTACACACCTCCCATTATTTAAAATGACTCTGATTAATCACAAATAAAGTTAAGCTGTTCTAGTAGGATTCTCCTAACATTTTCTTAGTTGCATCTCAGAGCAAAAGCCATGTCCGCAGAGAGCTTCCAAAGCATCAGAGGGATCTCACTGTTGAAAGATATCAGTCAGGAGAAGGGTACAAAAGAATTTCCAAAGCATTAGATATACCATGGAACACACTGAAGACAGTCATCATCAAGAGGAGAAAATATGGCACAACAGAGACATTACCAAGAACTGGACGTCCCTCCAAAATTGATGAAAAGACGAGAAGAAAACTGGTCAGGGAGGCTTCCAAGAGGCCTACAGCAACATTAAAGGAACTGCAGGAATTTCTGGCAAGTACTGGCTGTGTGCTACATGTGACAACAATCTCCCGTATTCTTCATATGAAAGGGCTATGGGGTAGGGTGGCAAGACGGAAGCCTTTTCTTACAAAGAAAAACATCCAAGCCCGGCTGAAGTTTGCAAAAACAAACATGAAGTCCCCCAAAAGCACGTGGGAAAATGTATTATGGTCTGATGAAACCAAGGTTGAACTTTTTGGCCAAAATTGCAAAAGGTGATGTGCAACACTGCACATCACCCAAAGAACACCATACCCACAGTGAAGCATGGTGGTGGCAGCATCATGCTTTGGGGCTGTTTTTCTTCAGCTGGAACCGGGGCCTTAGTCAGGGTGGAGGGAATTATGAACTTTTCCAAATACCAGACAATTTTGGCACAAAACCTTCAGGCTTCCGTTAGAAAGCTGAAAAAAAGAGGAAGTTCACCATTCAGCACGACAACGACCCAAAGCACAGATCCAAATCCACAAAAGCATGGCTTCACCAGAAGAAGATTATCGTTTTGGAATGGCCCAGCCAGAGCCCAGACCTGAATCCAATTGAACATCTGTGGGGTGATCTGAAGAGGGCTGTGCACAGGAGTTGTCATAGCGATCTGACAGATTTGGAGCGCTTTTGCAAATAAGAGTGGGCAAATATTGCCACGTCAAGATGTGCCATGCTAATAGACTCCTACCCAAAAAGACTGAGTGCTGTAATAAAATCAAAAGGTGCTTCAACAAAGTATTAGTTTAAGGGTGAGCACACTTATGCAACCAGGTTATTGTGAGTTTTTTATTTTTCCCCCTCAAAGATTTCAGTTTGTTTTTCAATTGAATTGTTCACGTTATAGGTCACATTAAAGGTGGAAAATGTTCTCACATGATTTATCTTTGTCTCATTATTTTACATCACAAGAACCTGGCATTTTAACAGGGGTGTGTAGAATTTTTATATCCACTGTATTGTCAGTGAATCTGGCAACCCTTGGTATAACATCGAATTTTGTCGGCTCGTTTGCTAAGGATCTGAACAGTGGAAAATTAAGAAACAAAACATAAAAATGGAATGTAGATGGCTGCCACTCAGAGGAAAGAAAAGCAATTCATTATAAAAAATTAGATATAATGACGTGCCCTTGAGAAACGTCTTTAGTAAAGTTGATGAGCAACAGAAGCAAGAGAAAATGGATAAATCTGACATTACAATTACAGGAGCAGCATCGCAGTTTATAGCAAAAGGGGATTAAAGTTATGATCCAGGTCTAAAAGCAGCTAGCCGCGAAGTAACTGCAGGTAGGCTACGTTTTGTTGTAGCCTAATAACGCGCTTCTGTTCATCATGGTACGTGAAACCTATGTACATTTTTGGGAGAATAGTATTAAATATTTATATTATCTTGCTGTCATTTAGTTGGGAAATCAGGTAACAAAACTTTTGCAATGGGGGGTGGTGGTAGGGGGGGCCTCAGCAGTTATGGTTCGCACCCATGGGAGAGAAAGCTAAGCTCCACCACTGCTTCAAAACATTGTTGAAATAGGGTATTGACATTACTGTATATAAAAATCAAGATATCCGTAGCTTTTCCTGCATACAAATTTGCAGTCTGATGCAGTAGTCCACAACCACTAATATTGTCAAAACGATGCAGAAACCCCAGGCACGCGAATGCACGTTCGCAATCGTGAACACCCACACGCAAAATTTTCTCCCCAAACGTAACCAGCGATTATTAGAGCCACCAGCGATGGATTTTCTAACGCAAATTACAGAAATGACTTGTGATATACAGTACACATGCACTCTTAGTTAAAAGTCATTGTCGTCAGCAGCCAATGATAACCAATGATCACACTTTTCTGAGATGCAAAGCAAGCAGAATCACATGGCCTACCTGTATGTAGGTACATTTGTGTCTTTTTATCGAGAGCAAAACTTTTTTCTTTTCAATCAAAACCGATTGTTCTGAAAGCAAAAATGAGGCTTCAAAGTAAAAAAATGTTTTTGCAATCAGATATTTTGTAATAGAGCGCAAAACGCCATGCATTTAATTCTCAAAAAATATTTTGAGAACCTAAATTGTATTTTAAAACAAACTCCAATTAAATTGGACTATCAACCACCCTCCATTTTGGCTAGACAGCCCCCTTTGCTTGAGGTGCTTTTTTGCTTTTGAAACTTTTTTTGCTTGAAACTTTTTTTGCCGGACCGCGTATGCGGAGCCGGCTAAGAAGAGCGAATGTCTCTGACTGACTGACTGGCTGACTGGCTGGCTGGCTGGCTGACTGCACTTTGTTAGATAGCGTAGTGGTTAGTGAAGCGGACCTGTAAACTATAGGTCCCGAGTTCATATCTCCTCGCAGGCGAAGCGAAGTATGCATTATGATTTATTCCGTATAGACGAAAACTTTGCTGGCTAAAACCATCAGTATCTACATTACTGTAAGCCTGAAATAAAACAGTTTACGGTTAGAGTGAGACTGTTTTTGGTGGATTTTCAAAGTACGCATTCGTGCAAGCGTTTTGGGTCAGGATAGACAAATACATTTGCTGGCTACAATATAGGCTACAGTAGTTACGTTACAGTGAGCCTTAATTTAAACTGTATACGGTTATATTGCGACTGTTTCTGGCATGGAAAAGTTCGTCTTCAGTCTCGCTAGCAATTGCTCAATTCTTATGATTATTCCTAAGCAGTTAGTAGATACCAGTAAGCCTATTACTGGCTAATAAGCTGTTCAAACGGCCAGTGGCAAAAGCCAACAGTTCATAGACACTATTTGTGGTGGAGGTAAACTTAATAAGAAACGTTAGTCAGTTTAACACAATGCTCAATAGTGTTTAGCGACTGGTGAAATGCATAATGCCGTGGCGTTATGGTTAAAGACAGTGCCTCTCACGTAGAAGGCTCAAGTTCGAATCTATTGTGAACAACGACATTTATTTATTTTAGTTCCACGATTCTCTCGTTGTTTCACTTGATGAAAAAGTTAGTTATCGTCACCTTTCTTGATAGGTATTGTATCAATGTCATTCACGAATGAAAGAAAAAAGTACGGTGTTATGCCATGAAAGAAAAAAACAAGTTCTTATGCCATGAAATGAAATAGCTTTGGCAGACTCGCTAGCAATTGCTCAATTCCTATGGTTATTCCAGTAAGTTAGTAGATACTGGTAAAGCATATTACTGGCTAATAAGCTGTTCATATGGCCAGTGGCAAAAGCTAACAGTTCATAGACGCTATTTGTGGTGGAGGTAAACTTAGTAAGAAACGTTAGTCAGTTTAACTGTATCAATATCGTTCACGAATGCCTTTCACGTGGGCGTCCTGGGTTTGAAACTCAAGAGGGTAATACTTTCTGTTGCGGTCCGGCTGAACTAGGCTTGCCTGGTTTCTTGTTTTGATAGTTCTTTGTTTGCACTTTTGCCCCTACAGCTGTGGGCGGGCTTTAGTGGGAGGTGTGGATGATGCTTCTCCATTGGTCAGCCGTTTTTTGAGTATCAGTTTGGCTACAACCAATACTGATCAGCCTTTCTTTCCAACGCAAAGGGAGTCTTAGGACCCCTATCTACAACCTTGTACCTACGAACATCTCAGGTAAGCAGTACTTTCCTCCAATTATTACATAGCTTGTAGTTAAGATAAATATATATATATATATATATATATATATATATGCCAGCACTGAGTGGAAGTGTGAGTTTTAAGTAGGCCTACGTATCATTAGCTAATGGAAACGCTGTAATATTTTTCTGCAAAAAGTTACTGTCATGAAATATGATTATATATCTATGAAATTACAGATCTGACTATGAAACAAATAGGACCTGGCCTGCTTATGAGTTGCCTTGAAAGAAAGTTAGATTAATTTAGCTGAAATGGCGAGAACAGATGTTCGTAGCTAAATGGTTTTGGTTAGCTTGAGAATAATAATTGCAGGATTTATAGCCAAGGCTCACTGATGCATGTGGGGAGCGAAGGCTGGCTCGCATGGTCCGATCCAACAGACGAGCTACTGTTGCTCAAATTCCTGAAAAAGGAAATGCTGGTACTGATAGAAATGTGTCAGAACACACAGTGCATCGCAGTTTGTTGCGTATGGGGCTGTGTAGCCACAGACCAGTCAGGGTTGCCCATGCTGACCCCTGTCCACTGCCGAAAGTGCCTATAATGGGCACGTGAGCATCAGAACTGGACCACGGAGCAATGGGAGAAGGTGGTCTGGTTTGATGAATCATGTTTTCTTTTACATCACAAGGATGGCCAGGTGCATGTGCGTTGTTTACCTGGAGAACACATGGTACCAGGATGCACTATGGGAAGAAGGCAAGCCGGTGGATGCAGTGTGATGTTTTGGGCAATGTTCTGCTGGGAAACCTTGGGTCCTGCCATTCATGTGGATGTTACTTTGAAACGTACCACTTACCTGAGCATTGTTGCATAACATGTACACCCTTTCATGGCAATCGTATTCCCTGATGGCATTGGTCTTTTTCAGCAGGATAATGCGCCCTGCCACAAAGCAAAAATAGTTCAGGAATGGTTTGAGGAAAACAACGAGTTCAAGGTGTTGACTTGGCCTCCAAATTCCCCAGATCTCAAGCCAATCGAGCATCTGTGGGATATGCTGGACAAATAGGTCCAATCCATGGAGGCCCCACCTCGCAACTTACAGGACTTAAAGGATCTGCTGCTAAAGTCTTGGTGCCAGATACCACAGCACACCTTCAGAGGTCTAGTGGAGTCCATGCCTCGACGGGTCAGGGCTGTTTTGGTGGCAAAAGGGGGACCTACACAATATTATGCAGGTGGTCATAATGTTATAATGGTTCGGTGTATATATATTTATCACAAAGGTTATATTCCCTTGCTCTCATTTTCGTAGCTGTCCCCTCAGTAACCTTTAGTGGTAAACTTAGTGGTAAACTTTCAATCACCCTTACTAACGCTGCATGTCCAAACAAAAAAAGAGCATTAGCAGCCATTTCACTGGTCAAGGAGTCACCATGACTCCTTGGTATTTTAACTTGGTATTTTTTTTTCTTAAACAAGCATGCTGCTTTCTAGATGCCAATTAAAAAAATTGTAGAGTATCCATGTTGAACTGTGGAAGATGGAAAAGTGTTTACAATTTAGCAAGTAAAAAAATCTTATTTCAGGTTTAATTATATATACAGGGACAAGTATCATAACACAGAGCACAAGTACAGAGACCAACGCAGAGTAGTGTCATGACAGTTGTTCTGATTTTACATTGCTAAGGCTTAAACTTATATTCCTACCCAACTGTACAAATGATGCTACCAGTCTTTCCTGAATGCACATGCAATAGTTGCCACCATGATATATACAGGTGCTGGTCATAAAATTAGAATGTCATCAAAAAGTTGATTTATTTCAGTAATTCCATTCAAAAAGTGAAACTTGTATAATGTATACATTCATTCCACACAGACTGATATATTTCAAGTGTTTATTTCTTTTAATTTTGATGATTATAACTGATAACTAAAGAAAACCCCAAATTCAGTATCTCAGAAAATTAGAATATTACTTAAGACCAATACAAAAAAAGGATTTTTAGAAATGTTGGCCAACTGAAAAGTATGAACATGAAAAGTATGAGCATGTACAGCACTCAATACTTAGTTGAGGCTCCTTTTGACTGAAGTACTGCAGCAATGCGGCGTGGCATGGAGTCGATCAGTCTGTGGCACTGCTCAGGTGTTATGAGAGCCCAGGTTGCTCTGATAGTGGCCTTCAGCTCTACTGCATTGTTGGGTCTGGTGTATCGCATCTTCCTCTTCACAATACCCCATAGATTTCCTATAGGGTTAAGGTCAGGCGAGTTTGCTGGCCAATTAAGAACAGGGATACCATGGTCCTTAAATCAGGTACTGGTAGCTTTGCTAAAGGGGGTAATACACAGTATTAAGAACTAAGGGTATGCAGACTTTTGAACAGGGGTCAGTTCATTTTTTTCGTTGTTGCCATGTTTTGTTTTATGATTGTGCCATTCTGTTATGACCTACAGTTGAATGTGAATCCCATAAGAAATAAAAGACGTGTTTTGCCTGCTCACTCATGTTTTCTTTACAAATGGTACATATATTACCAATTGTCCAAGGGTATGCAAACTTTTGAGCACAACTGTATACATTAATTGGCTGGGACCTGACCTCTAGAAGGGCCAGACATTGGTTGATGTTATGGCTACCTTCTATTTTGAGAGTGCCAATATCCATTTGTAGATATTCGATAGATACTAATACTATCAACAAACAAATAAACTCTAAAATATTTTGATAAGCAACTGCTTGCTAAGTTTAGGGTTAGGTTTCAGAATAAAGTTTAGGGTAAGGGTTAAGGTTAGAGTAAGGATAAAGGTTAGGCATAGTTGATAGTTAAAATCTTACTGATAGTCAGTAAAGCATCTATAGACGCACTTTGCTTAGGACTCTCAAACTGAATACCCCATAGATTTCCTATAGGGTTAAGGTCAGGCGAGTTTGCTGGCCAATTAAGAACAGGGATACCATGGTCCTTAAATCAGGTACTGGTAGCTTTGGCACTGTGTGCAGGTGCCAAGTCCTGTTGGAAAATGAAATCTGCATTTCCATAAAGTTGGTCAGCAGCAGGAAGCATGAAGTGCTCTAAAACTTCCTGG